>CM065681.1:86096054-86098554 GCA_017654935.2 Phymorhynchus buccinoides
TTCGCCAATGGACACTTAGCCAACGGACATTTCGCCAACGGACACTTAGCCAACGGACATTTCGCCAATGGACACTTAGCCAACGGACATTTCGCCAATGGACACTTAGCCAACGGACATTTCGCCAACGGACACTTAGCCAACGGACATTTAGCCAACATTTGCAGGGGGGACATTTAGCCAACATTGAAAACAATATATTAAGTTACTGTAATGATCATAATAATTATAATGTCTCATAGAGTGGAACCTCCTTTATAAGACCTTCAAAAATCATTTCAAAATGAGGTCTTAAATGGGAGAGAGCTGTATAAGGGAGGTAATTTTAATATTTACAAAGAAGGGCAATGTCTCGGAGAAGTAGGTCTTAAAAGGGAGGGAGTCTTATAATGGGGGGGGGGGGGGGTTCTTATAAGGGAGGCTCCACTGTTGCAAATAACACAAAGCACACGTACTCACACACACACACACACACACACACACACACACACACACACACACACACACACACACACACACACAACACACACACACACACACACACACACACACACACACACACACACACACACACACACACAGGTATACCAGTTGTAGAATATGAGACATTACATTGTGATCAATACATTAACTTAATATATATTTTTAATGTTGGCTAAATGTCCCCCCTGCAAATGTTCGCTAAATAGCCGTTGGCTAAGTGGCCGTTGGCTAAATGGCCGGATACCCTCTGCCACTATTTCCAGCTGCCCACGCACTCACCACGCTGCCACTGTAAGTTCCCCCTCCCCCCCGTTCTCACTACGATCCGGCCACGCTTCCTTTACGATCACGACCTCACTAGGTGTGTTTTGGTCATGTTCAAATTGCGCCTAGCGAGAACGCAGCCTCTCCACGCTCCTACAATGTTATTACGCTCGAGTGCAGTACGTTACGCCACGTTTTGGCTGATCGTGGAGGACGTAACGAGAACGTGGGGGGGGGGGGGGGGGGGGGCTATGTTGATCGTCCTACTACCTACCCGCATGCAAAATCTGAGCACCCTAAGTCCATCCGTTCAAACGCTAGAGAGGATACATACAAACATACAAACACCACCTCAGACACGAGTGAAAACATCCCCAATCCGCTCTCTACGATCACGGTTGGTAAAAATAGCTTCTTGTTTAGCTGTACATTGTATGCTTCCAGTCAGCTTACAAATGAGATTGTAATGCATATATTTATAAACTCTTTTCACTCATTTCTTTCGTTTTTAAATGTTAAGCACCGTTTTCTTCTTATTAAACTGACGTGTTCTCAGAATTAATCGTCCTACCTGGAAATTATTAAAAACAACAAACATAACGACTTTTTCTGATATTGCAGTACCTCCAGGATCGTCCCACTATCTTTACAGTTATTAATGTCCCACTTGTACCTGTTTCAGGTCGGGGGACGTTAAACGGACTATCTTTTTCATTAAAATTGACGTATTACATAACTCTGTTTTCTCAACGTTAAATTTGTTATCTCTCTCTCTCCCTTCGTCTTTCAGTCTGTCTGTCTGTCTCCCGAATGTTTACCTGCCTATCCTTCTCTCTGTGTGTCTCTCTCTGTCTCTCTGTGTCTCTCTCTGTCTCTGTCTCTCTCTCTCTCTCTCTCTCTCTCTCTCTCTCTCTCTCTCTCTCTCTCTCTCTCTCTCTCTCTCTCTCTCTCTCTCTCTCTCTCTCTCTCTCACACACACACACACACACACACACACACACACACACACACACACACACACACACACACACACACACACACACACACACACACACACACAAACACACACACACACACACACACACACACACACACACACACACACACACACACACACACACACACACACACACACACACACACACACACACACACACACACACACACACACACACACACACACACACACACACACACACATTCACTCTCTTTCTGTTTCTCTCTCTTTATTTCTTACTTTCATATCCTACATACATTCAACACGCCATCACGGATTACATCATGCGTCTGTTCATCATACGTCTATGCAGATGTCTTACATCGATCATGCAGCCAGCAGTGGGTAGATGCCTTGTGCCTGCATTCGGGGAGCTGGACGACCCCGCCCTCCACAAGTCTCTCCCCCGTGGGGATACCGGGGGTCTTTTGCATAATAGTTCCCCCACCTTCTGGAAGTTCTGTGCTTGTTAACTTCCTCTAATCCGTCCCTCTTTTTCACTCTGCCTTTTCCCTTTGCTTTTTGTTGTCATCTACTATCTTTCTGACTTATTGGCCCATTCTCCTGCAGCCTTTTTCGTTTCAAAAACAAAATCTTCCAAAATGTCTCCATTCAGCTCCACCGAAATCGGAAAGCGTCCGTTGAATGCAGCGGTGAGACCAGTAAAAACTGAAAACCGGACCGGACACACACGTACCTTACCCATTATGGCCATATAGTATTGCCTGGAAACGCAGAAGAACTCCTGAACTCAAC
>CM065681.1:86118554-86128554 GCA_017654935.2 Phymorhynchus buccinoides
GATTGATACAATGATGGCATTAACTGGTAAGTATCAGTACAATACTGTTTACCAAACCAAAATACTGAAAACAAGTGATACATTTTTGCCAGGGCTGATATGATGGATGGATTTAACAGGTGTTTTTGATCATTATTGTGAGTTTCTGTGGTTTTTGCTGTGATCTTTTTGTTTCTCTGGCACTTACTTTGACACCGGTTGTTGGGGGAAATTTTCGCTGATGGGACTGGTTTACACATTTCCTCGCGCAATCACAGGATTGATGCTGAAGCTCCTACCTCTCCCTCCCTCCCCCGAAAGGGGGCGTATCAGCATGGATTGATGTTTGTAGTTAACATAATGTTTTGGTAAACGTTTGGTGTTTTGTGTGTGTGTGTGTGTGTTGTTTGTTTGATGAACAGAACGCGTTTTCTTTTGACTAACTTTGTTGGTTTGTGTTTCCTTGTTGTTGTAGTGAACCATAATGTGTTTTGTTTTGGTTATTGATTGTGTTTTTGAAATGAGTGAGAATTATCTTGCTAATGCTAGTGCTTTGCATTCAAGATTAGTGTTATTTTCAGTTGTGAGTTGTTGAGTCGAGTCACCCCAACCTTCTCTTTTCTTCCATTAAGATACATATTTGCACATAATCCTAATGGTCTCAATGCACGTTAACATTTTTCAATCTTTCTCCATGGAAACACAGTGATATGCAAGAGCTCTTACGACTGACTATCACTGTGTTGCCATGGGGAAAGAACGAAAAATATGTTAACGTGTATTGAGACCTTAAGCGTTTGTCGGTTATATTATTAATTTCAGACCGCCCTGAACCGGAGAGTACGTCGCCAGTAGTGCTGTGTCACTTTGCTTTGAGATATTTTAAAATGTAGGTTTGTGTTGTCAGTGATTTTTTAAACTTTCGTTTTTAACTGTTTTCTATTTTGTCTTGCTTTTTCTAGTAGTTTTCTTCTTTTTGCAAGAGTGGACAACTCTAATGCCTCGTTCTCTCCAGAGATTTGTTTCAGTCGGGTAAGGCTTACATAGGAGTTCCCTTGTGCATAATGGTACAACTCTCTCTCTCTCTCTCTCTCTCTCTCTCTCTCTCTCTCTCTCTCTCTCTCTCTTTCTCTCTCTCTCCCCCTCTCTCTCTCTCTCTCTCTCTCTCTCTCTCTCTCTCTCTCCCTCCCTCTCTCCCTCTCCTCTCTCTCTCTCTCTCTCTCTCTCTCTCTCTCTCTCTCTCTCTCTCTCTCTCTCTCTCTGTCTCTATCTATCTGTATCTCTGTCTCTCTCAATCTCCACCTGCCTCTTCTTTTAAGTAAAATCTGTTGCTATTATTCTGCAAATGGTTTGCTTTCAACAACCGACAACAAAACTAAAAAGACATAACAACGCCCACAACATAAATCACAAAATCCTCGCAAATGTGATATTGTTCACCAGCCCAAGAATGAAAAGAAAAATGCTAAACTCAGTTGAAAGATGCAAAAGAAACAAAAAACGGAATCCCGGAAAACCCTGTTTCCAAATAATAGTCCTGATTACCCCCTCAACATTAGAAAGTAAATTGGATTTGGTTACATCCACCCCCAACCCCCACTCACATGTAATGAAATCATAATGGGTTCATACTAATTAGTTTACATTGTTGAACAGATACAAAAATGCATTGCCTGTCTATCGTTTCCGACAATGACTGTCAGATAGCAGAGGGGGGCAGCTGCTATTCATGTGGGATGGGCTACAATTGGTTTATAGTGGAGAAGCCTTGCCTAGGGTTCATCCCCACTCTTTCGGCCAAAAGGATTTTAAGACGAGCGTTGGCGTTGGGGAAGGTTCCCCAAAGGCCATCCAAGGCTGCAGCATTAGATACAAAAAATAAAGGCAAACAAACAGACCAACAGACAGACAGAACTACGAATACAAAACACAAGCAAAAGGCATCATCACAATGAGAAACGTACGAACGAGAGAACCAGGAAGAAGAGTAATAGCAAGAGAGAAAGTAGGTAACAGAGAAAGAAAGAAAAGGAGGACAAAGAAAGAAAGGGAAAGAAGAAACAAAGAAAAGAAAATCACGTTACTACTTACAGATGCGCCTGGACATGAACCCATTGGACTCCATCTGATTCAGATTGGTTTGTGTTTTGCTTTGTTCTTTACAAAAATTATTACCCCCCGTCCTCTGGATGAACTTTCCCAAGCTGACAGTATATTTTGTTTTAACAATCAGACTGTACCATGCAATTGTCTTTTTAGTACAGCCTATGTAGCCTTCTTCCGCCTATTCATTTCTTCCTGTTTCTTATCTTTATATTGGTTTCCCTTACGCCCCCCCCCCCCCCCCCACACACACACACACAAACACTCCCCCCCCCCACCCCCCCCCCCCCCCACACACACACACACACACACACTCCCCGTTTGTATTCACAAGCCTGGCTGTTTCCGTTTTATCTATCGGGTTTGCCTTTCTTATTACTTTACACTCTCTCCTCTTTTTCATGCATGTTTTCTTCTTCATTCTCATAATTACAAGTCAGGATGACTGTAACATGTTAGGGGAAGACGGGGTAAAAAGCGCATGGGCGGGTAAGAAGCCCACCCCAATTAACTCATGAAATAAATAAAATTTCAGTCAAATTTGCCCATGAGACGAATGCTAGACATTAACGCTCGTCTCATGGGCAAAATGAGACTGAAATTTGCTTCATTTCATGAGGTATCTGGGGTGGGCTTCTTACCCGCCCATGCGCTTTTTACCCCGTCTTCCCCTATTAACTGAAAGAGATGAAACGGCGCAGTTAAAGTTGTTTTACTACCTTTAAAGGTGCACCCTGACGGATTATTTTTTGCAAGAAACACGTCGAGATCACCAGAAAGACAGACTTTTTAGCCTTTGCTCTGGGGTTCCTATAAATCAAACCGTCAAAACTGCGATTTCTCCTTGGCGGAGTTGTCGGAGAGAGAAAAGCCATTTTGGATAGGGTGGGTGGAGGCCATTCATTGTGGTTGAAGCTTTTTCTTCTTTGTAGTGCAGTAAAAAGCAGAAGAGCTAGTTCCTTTGTTGTGAGCGAAATTAATTTTGGCAAACTGTATACAAAATAATAAAAAGTCTTCTATTGTGGAACTTTCGTGTAAACGAGTTGGTCTAAACTCAGGCGGCCATTAGAAAAGAGAATATGCCTTCTCCTTCACTGAAAGAATTTGACTTCCAGCACCTCCGCCAAGGACGAATAACCGATTTGACGGTTTGATGTCTAGGAAACCAGAGCAAATTGAGTGCTGCGATCTGTGTAAAGGGTGTTTTCCTGGCGATCTCGACGCGTTTCTTGCAAAAAATTCATCCGTCAGGGTGCCCCTTTAAGAAACAGTAGTAAATGTTGCGCCACACACGCGTAAAATCGTATGGGGATGCGATGCGATTGGGTCACGTGAGTGACACGAACCAGAAGGGTGTGTACAATAAAAATAAAATAAACCCTCTCTAACTAACACCCCAACAACACAGACACAGTGAATTCAAGTAGGCATAAAAGCAATCAAGCAGTTTATTTTAAAAAAACGAAGCAATAATATTTCCTTTGCACAAGTAATCCGCCCAATACACAACCCCCAGCGATTTAGCGTACTAAATAACCAATGTCCCGTTACAAATATTACACACAATAGCAATATCCCAATAATAGTATAATATAACCTCTACTTAACAACCCATTCGACAACCAAAATAATTAAATGCTAAATAAAATTTAAAAGAAGTAACCCCCAAAAAGAAACTGATAAGGGAAACAACCGCTGAAGGCTTACTAAATTGTTTCCACTTAAAAGAAACACCAACCTAAACTTCCCTCCCCTTAACTCACTATGTCAATGATAATAAAAATATAAAAAAGGATAGATAACTGAAGGATAGCTCAAGGTCAAATCACATACACTGGTGTAAAATAATCACCCAAATAATGCAGTGACCCACCTACCCAGCTAAACTCCTGTCAACTATTACTTACAATTAAATCTGTTCAGAAAGAATAGATGGTTGGAGTATAGCTAAAGACCAGATCACACACAAAGGTGTTAATCAAGAATGATCTGTCTTTCCAACTAAAACTCCCCCCAACTATTATAATTACAATTAACTGTAACTAGAAAGGCAAAACAGATGGTTGAAGTATAGTCAAAGACCAGATCTCACACACCGGTGTTTATCAACAATGATCTGTCTTTTCAACTAAAACTCCCACCAACTGTTATAATTTACAATTAACTCCTAACTGAAAATTATCTCCCTTCACTCAGAGTGAATAAACCCAATATTCCAAACTCAAAACCCCCCACAAAAACTGAGTGCTCAACACTAGTAATCACTCATCCACCTACAAGAGTGAACAAGAACCGAACACCCACGAGTATATATATATTTAACCAAAATACACCCCAAATGTGTGCGCTACTATTCAACGCTGCAATGGCTGAACCCAATTTCAGCACCAAACAACAACCTCGCTGGTAGTAAACCACGACAAAATAAAACTTATTTAAACAATGTCAACTCAACTAGTTATACCCCTTGCAGTGAAAGGCTACTTTGCCTGTCACTGAACAAGGGCAATAACTCGCTAACAAAATACCCCCATCCCAATTAACCTACTAATGAAGTGTAAGGAAATACCCCACACTCATTGTTGCTGTCACCAGTTATCGCTGTGGCGACAACTAAAAAGAAATAGTCTGGTTAACTGGCACAACCGCACTGCGCCTTAAATTAGTTAAAAAAAAGGTTAATAAAATTCAGAAGTCCGACGCGCGAAGTGTAGCCCTCCCAAGGCTCAGGGACAGCACGAACGGCGTCGCTCCACTTCAGCCTCGCGGCCCTTTACAACTAAATGGCTGGCTGGCGCCCCAGAGCGGAGAGCCTGTTTAAACAAAATAAAGCTATTTTAACCCTATGTCCCTATTAAACTAATCTTCAAAAACTCCCCTTCTATTTCCACCTAGCCGTACATCACCACACCATTGAAATCAACACATCCCAATTATTATTGAATTGACACCTAAACGCCCTAACGCACAAACGCGACCTAAATACCACTAGCCTAACAACTTCCAGCTTGTCCCTTCCCAATTACTGAAACACAAAGTGTGTCTCCCAATGACATGAACCCACAATTCTCGTGCAGCACAAGCCACCAGCTTGTGATCCAAATTCTGTGAATGCCCTTGGGCTATTTTATATACAGCGGAGCAAAAACCAATTGCATTAAAACAACACCAACTAAAATTTACCATTTAAAATCGCTAGGCCTATCTCTCTCTGGTTACACATCAATGCTTCATTCTATTGTTTTACAACTGTGCTGACTTTGATTTCGCAGCTCTGCTTATTCAAAGCCAATTTAATTTATTTTAGGTGTGTAGCCCGGTGTGTACCAACCTCTGGCCTAACTTAATTATTACTACACCCAAGTCTTTGCCGTGTAAATGCATGTGTGGGGAATACTCAACTCATGGTTGGATTTGGCTCATGAGTTGGTAACGAACAACACAACATAAAATCTTTACTTGGCCTACGACACATCCCCCACCCCACACTAGGACATATGGAAATCTGCAATGACGACTCGACTACTGTCTTCTTTACTCGAGTCGACTTATTCCACCCTGTAAAATCTATGCCCTGCTTATTGTGGTATTGTTGTGGTGCCTTGTGTTTACACATTCATTCATTTAATTTAGAAAGATTAAAATGATATGTTTACACATTCATACCTTAAACTTAACTATGCACATATCACAGTATAAACCTGAAAATTCGGTTCGGCAAACCGACTACATTTACACAGCAATTTCTCCCCTAAACTGATAACTTCCCTAAACACATCTAGTACATTTTTTTAACCAACCTTGTCCCTAGGAATTGACTCCTGTCGTCGTTTTTTTTTTTCCTTTTCTATGCCTACTCTACACACCTACTCTTATCACAGCCTATGACCAAGAAAAATTACTACCGACTTGCCTCTGCTCTTCCCGTGACAATTAAACCTAACCGAGTGCCGAAATTAACTAACAACACACCTAGCCGTCTGCAGGTCGGTGAACCCGTCACAGCTCCCCGAACTTGTCTCAGACAGCCAGGACACCCCGCTCAGGAGCACAGCAAATGGCCTCAGGTCAGCAAGCTTTGTTCCCGACGCCTGGTTAGTTTTCAAAGTTATTTATTTCGACGCCGGTTATAAAATAAATGAAATGGTTGCGCACAAGGGGCTAAATAATCGAAATTTCCCCTTGTGCACCAGACTAACAGCAGACGACAATTCGCGACAAGTTGCAACCTATATACACCTAAACTGCAGCTCAGAGCTATTTTGACTGGATCTACTCTAGACGTTGAGATGGCGTGATGTTTTAGGACAGACTCCATGACAATTAAAGAACACTGGCAAAACGCCTTGTCTACACAAGAAGAGAAATTGGTATAGGAAACTTGAAACTGAGGGGAAGAAAGGACCAACACAGTAGCGTGAAATGCTTGATACACGAAACCTAAAGAATCTGCCTAACCAAATCAAACTATCATAAAGTGACCTGTGACAGTGAGTCATGATTCACGTGAGATACTTCCGTCTAAAAATAATTCTGCCATTTCCGCTCACTATACTCCAGTAGACCCAATACATGAATTTCACGCGAATCGTGACTCGCATCGCAACAATCGCATCGCATTCAGACCCGCATCGTATGTGCGTAGCAGGCTCTTAAGTGTCAGCAGTCGTTTATATTTTGGCCCGTGCATGAAATGCCGGAGAAACAACCTTTAAGGTTGAATAAGCTTGGACATTCTCGCTTCTTCCATTGTGTTTCTACATATTCTGTATACACATAAATAACGGATAAGTTCAATTCAAACAAAGATTCTAAAAGGGTAAGATGGACTACTTAAGAGTTACAGCGAGCCGGGCTGATAGAGTTATCGTTAGTGGGGTAGTTACACACCATTCACAGCGGCGGCTATCCAAAAACTCAGACTGGAATTTGAACGGAGAATTCAACTGGCCTATGGACGTGTAAATGTGTCACGTTTAAAAGGGACATAACCAGTGTTTCTGTCCTCACTACTCATATAGGGAAAAGAGGCCGGGTGCTTGTCTTCCCCTATACAGTCTTTGATTTAAAGTAATGGGTTGCTGCGCTTGTTTGTTTTTTTGTGGGTGTTTTTTTTTTTACAGTATAGTATACATCGTGGCCTCACAAACGTCACGATCGGATCGTATTTGGATCGAATCGTATGCGGTGCGTCTGTCCCTTTACTAGCTGTTGCCTGAACTGCTTCGATCTATCACAGACAGATAACGCCCCCCCCCCCATCCCCTCCTCCCCCCTCCCCTCCTCCCCCCTCCCCTCCCTCCCCCCCTCACCTCCCCCCCTTCCACCTTTTTTAAAATATTGAAATCTGGAACTACCTTTGCGCTTAACCCTTTCAACGCCAAAGTCGCATTTTAGCACCACAGTGATTTAACACCTATGTCACTAAAAGGCATCATCAATTTCGGGGTCTATTATCCAAAGACCCTATTGTCTTAGTTTTGGGAAGTAAGGATAGACCTTATTTTATATTTATGTCACAGAAGAATCCCCAATACTGCAGATGGATTTTGTTCTCTACCCAGGTAATTTCAATGGGCATTTTTTTGCTGAAATTATGGCTGGTGGTGAAAGGGTTAACCCCTCGACAAGCGACAGACAGTCATCCGTCAGAGCAATCCTCACGTGCGTCGGTAGACGGACAGGACTAGACAGGGCAGACCAACAGACAGACAGACAGACAGACAGACGAGCAAACAGACAAAGTAGGTAACCCGTTCCGTAAGTCGATGGACTCAGCGGGTAAGATCGATCAGTGACCAACAGATTGATGGGTTCTAGTCTGATCCCTGATGTTTCTCCCCAGTACCACCCCCACCCCCACCCACCCCCTTTCCCCTCTTTCCACCCCCCCCCCCCCCCCCTCCACCCTCATCCTCCCCAATCCCTTCCCCCCCCCACACCCCGCTCTGTCCCCTCTTTGGGAAGAAACTTCTGGAGCGAAAGAGTAACAAAAGGGAGACAACGCGACAGAGGCAGAGACAAACCGATAGAAAGAAGACAAAAACAAGAGTCAAAGCCTTCAAGGCTCACTCGAACAGGAACATGTGGGACAACAACAAACAAAGATTGAGGGGGCGGGGGTCTAAAGTACAAGATTGCCAAAAAACAAGAGGCAAAGCCTTCAAGGCTCACTCGAACTTTTGGGACAATAACAAAGAGAGATTGAGGGGTGTGTCTAAAGTACATGATTGCCAAAAACAAGAGACAAAGCCTTCAAGGCTCACTCGAACAGGAACATGTGTGACAACAACAAACAAAGATTGAGGGGGTGCATAAAGTACAAGTTTGCCAATAAAAATTTAAAGTACAATGAAACTATCGTTAATGGATACAACTATATAAAAAAAAGTGCCCGTGCAGAAAAAAATCGGACCCGCAACCATTGGCATGACAGACAGACGCTCTACCAATGAGCTATCGAGGCTTTCAGTGTTGATGACTCTCTTAACTCATGTTGCCTGTTGAATATTCTCTAACCCACTAATCTAAGATGTTATCTGTTTGTCATCTGCTTACAGTGTTGTTTTTAAAGTATTTAATTATTCAAATCATTATTGTTTGAAAGCTCACATAGACATCTATATGTGTGCAAAGTTGAATTCTGTATGCCTTCTATTTCCCGAGAAAATGCCAACGTTAAAGCTTGGAGATTAGACCACGGACGCAACACGCACGTGCGCGCGCACACGCACACACACACACACACACACACACGCACGCACGCACGCACGCACGCACGCACGCACGCACGCACGCACGCACGCACGCACACACGCACGCACGCACGCACGCACGCACACACACACGCACACACACACACACACACACACACACACACACACACACACACACACACACACACACACACACACAACCGAACAACTATCATACTATAGACTCACTTCGTGTTCACTTTTTTTTATCATGCCAATTTTTTTATCAATAATTTTACAAATCATTAATCTTTATTCACTGACATATTCCCAACAATATAAACAAGCACTAGCACCCACGAACAGATTAATCCAAATATACAGCTGTGCATGCCCCCCCCCCCCCCCCCCCCCCAAAAAAAAAAGTAGGCAGTCGAGTCTTTCACAGAACACACATGTGTACACACCACTTTGAAAATGGAGGGATGATGAACACAAAACACATGAAGCCTGCAGGTCCTCCGAATCATCATCATCGTCTCAAAACCAGTGACGTTGCTGATGGTCAGCTAGGACATTCAACCCTTTCAACGCCAAAGTCGCATTTTAGCACCACAGTGATTTAAGACCTAGGAGAAGACGGGGTAAAAAGCGTATACGCGGTACCCCAATTATCTCATGAAATAAAGAAAATTTCAGTCAAATTTGCCCATGAGACGAATGCTAGACATTAACGCTCGTCTCATGGGCGAAATGAGACTGAAATTTGCTTCATTTCATGAGATAATTGGGGTGGGCTTCTTACCCGCCCATGCGCTTTTTACCCCGTCTTCCCCTATGTCACTAAAAGGCATCAAATTGGGGTCTATTATCCAAAGACCCTATTGTCTTAGTTTTGGGAAGTAAGGGTAGACCTTATTTTATATGTCACAGAAGAATCCCCAATACTGCAGATGGATTTTGTTCTCTATCCAGGTGAAATTAATGGGAATGTTTGGCTGAAATATGGCTGGCGGTGAAAGGGTTAACGGGACTAAAAAAATCATCCGCAATGTCGAAAAGTTTTGATCAAGCATTGTGCTTTTAGTACCCCCCTCTCTCTTGAAATGGAAGAAAATGAAAGGAATCAACCGGATAAGTCGTTGGTGTTGAACATTTCTTGGTCGCATCTTTCGGCCGTCAAGATAACACGAGTTAACACGAGTGAGCCAAAAGGGTGATAC
>CM065681.1:86146054-86148554 GCA_017654935.2 Phymorhynchus buccinoides
CAGGGGGTTGGATAAGGAGTTTAAAAAAAAATAAAAATACTAAGACGGTCGGACAATAATGTGAGATCCAGTGGAGTAGTGTAGTAACATTTTTATATTGCGAAGGACTTGTATCACAAACATTTAGACACACTTGCGCGCACACACACACACACACATCTCTCTCTCTCTCTCTCTCTCTCTCTCTCTCTCTCTCTCTCTCTCTCTCTCCTCTCTCTCTCTCTCTCTCTCTCTCTCTCTCTATCTCTCAGTCTCCTGTAGTCTCTCTCTCTCTCTCTCTCTCTCTCTCTCTCTCTCTCTCTCTCTCTCAGTCTCTGTGTCTCTCTCTGTCTCTCTCTCTCTCTCTGTCTCTCTCTCTCTCTCTCTCTCTCTCTCTCTCTCTCTCTCTCTTTCTTTGGTGCACTTAAACACAGTCACACACACACATAAGCACACACGTACGCACACGTACACACACACAACGCGCGCGCACGCATGCACACACGCACATACAGTCCCTGAGTTGAGAACACTACAGGGATTGGATTATATACCCCATCAGAAACCTCACACGTATCTTTACAAAAACAGACAGACAAGCAGACAGATAGACAGACAGACAGAAAGAGAGACAGATAAGCGTTCGTTGTGTCTGAAGTAGATATACTTAGGCCTACGTACTAGTGGGACTGGATACGATTCCATTAGAAACCTCCTCACACGTTGCAAGTTTTACCGACAGTCTGACAAGCCTTTTTATTCCTCCTTTTCGCTTTCTTTGTACGTGCGTACACGTGAAAGTGTGTTTGAGAGAGAGAGAGAGAGAGAGAGAGAGAGAGAGAGAGAGAGAGAGAGGAGAGAGAGAGAGAGAGAGAGAGAGAGAGAGAGACAGACAGACAGGCAGAGAGAGAGAGGTTTGAAAGAGATAGAGTAGAGAGAGAGAGAGAGAGAGGAGAGAGAGGACGAGAGAGAGAGAGAGATAGAGACAAACGCCAGAGAGAGAGGGAGAGAGATAGAGAGAGAGAGAGAGAGGCGAGAGGGGGAGAGAGGAGGGAAAGACAGATTTTAGACAAGGAGCAGACAGAGAGACAAACGAGAGAGAGGAAGAGATGGAGAGAGAAGAGAGAGAGAGAGCACCTAGAGAAGAGAGAGAGAGACGAGAGAGGAGAGAGAGAGATGAGAGAGAGAGGGGAGAGAGAGGGGAGAGAGAGAGAGAGAGAGGAGAGAGAGTGAGAGAGAGAGGCAGCCAGAGAGAGAGAGTGTGAGAGACAGAGAGAGAGAGGGACGGAGAGGCAGAGAGACATGGGAGAGAGAGAGAGAGAGAGAGATGCTAGAGAGAGAAGATATGAGACGAGAGTATAGAGAGAGAGATAGAGAGAGAGGGGAGAGAGGACAGAGAGAAGAGAGAGAGAGAGAGATGAGAGATAGAGAGAGAGAGGAGAGTATTGAGAGGAGAGAGAGGAGATGAGAGAGGAGGAGAGGGCAAGAGAGGAGAATGAGAGGGGAAAGAGAGAGAGAAGAGAGAGAAGAGAGAGGAGGCTTCCCCGGATTCCCAAATAGTGACCAAGTAAAAATGCAAAATGGTATTGTTGAAAGTAAAACAGAAAATGCGATAAATGAACATAATGAAGTAAAATCAACAAACAACATTGAACATCAACTTCGAGGGAACATAATATACGAAATTAAGAATAGACATCAACGGTTTTTTTATATTTTTTTAAAAAGTAGAATAATGTGAAATATAACAAGTTTCCCACCCTCAGCCCCCACCCCACCCGTCTACATAGTAAAGAACTATTCCACAGTTAAGCTTTACTTTCGCATCACTCTAACCTTTTGCAGTACAGATACAAACTTCACAATAATTGACCATTTTTCTTGTTGCCCTTCTACAACGTTGCCGTGGAAAAGTCAAACCAATCTCAAAACTCAAACTCAGACTCTTTTATTTGTTGTAAAAGCCATCAAAAGGAATTATTGAAACAGAAGTGGTAAGGGAGGGCGAGATAGATTAATACATGTATTTTGTATGAACAGTCTCACTTATTTTTAATGTTTATATTCATTGATACTTGTCTTCATGTTGATTATTCTTGGCTTGTCTTTAATG
The DNA here is from genome assembly GCA_017654935.2 of Phymorhynchus buccinoides. Taxonomy (NCBI): domain Eukaryota; kingdom Metazoa; phylum Mollusca; class Gastropoda; order Neogastropoda; family Raphitomidae; genus Phymorhynchus; species Phymorhynchus buccinoides. The sequence continues at coordinate 86,148,147 of CM065681.1, forward strand.
TGTATCTTTATGTGTATGTTAGTGTTTAGGCCTTTGTTCAGCGCTTTGAGCACCCTGCAAAGGGAGTTAAGCGCTCTATAAATAACCAGTATTATTATTATTATTATTATTATTAAGTACACACCACGATAGAAAAAGAAAAAGAAAGCACAAGGTAAAGTTGGTGACGAAGTAAATGCAGCAGATACAATTTTTATAATAAAACATTTATATATTCTTGCTTAATTATTTACTGCGTTACAGCAAAGCATTCATAAACGTAACGTGCTATTTCATGTTGAAACGAATTTGATATTAATATGAGACTATTCGTATGGTGGTGGGTTGCATGATAAGTGAGCAAGATAGCAGCAGAGAGCGGATGAATGATTGGGTGTGGTGTGAGAGTTACATATTTGTTAATGTAAA
>CM065681.1:86156054-86161054 GCA_017654935.2 Phymorhynchus buccinoides
TTTTTAGAGAGATTAGGGAGAGAGGGAGAGGCTTTTTTTTCAGAGAGAGCCTTCAGAGAGACAATTGACAAATCTGACAAATTGATGATTTAATGTCAATAGCTACAGAGCCATCATGACATGAGGGGTGTAATGAAATAAAGGAAAATGCAAACGAAAAATATAAGTACAAATAATCACATTAATTCTCACACAATCTCAAAGTATGAAAAGATAAAATACTAGTACAAAATATACGCTCAGCGCGCATATTTTCATCAAACCAAAGTCATTATCGTCCTATACATAATGACCAGCGGGCACTAAATAAGCCAATTTGTAATAGGGTATCAAACTGAGAGTGAATGTGATCTGAGTTTATATGATTCAGCAACATATTTTGCTAGCGAATTAATTAATAGCCCGTTTTCTAGCGTTAAAACATTCACCAAGCTACGCCTTTGTGTTACAGGGTCACTAAAAATAATACATTTATCACGAATGTGTTTTATAGCCTTCACATTGAAATAAAAAGTGATACTCATCTTCCTTAAGATTGGATGTACAAACAGGACAAACATTTTCTACATTTGTATTATGCAAAAAACATTTTTTGTTACCATTTAGGCCTAATGTTCTGGTTCGAAATCTTGCAAGTGCACTTCGTTGCCATCTATCTGTAACAGCTGTTATATATTTTTCAACTTCAAGGTTGCTTTTGAACGAGAGAAACCATTCATATTTAGGACTTTCTTCCATGTGGGAGTGCAAATTTTGTTTAGATATACACGTCATTCGATCTTTAAATTCAGAGATAAAAGCTTTATCGTGACCTACTTCTTGGTTCAGCCAGACTATCCCAAACCCATTTTCTATTAGTAATTTCTTGACTCTTGAAACCCAATTAAATTTCCCATTTTCATGTTGCTGTAATAACATTAGATACGCTTGCTTACACAGTCTTGACGAAGGTAACTTCAAAAGCCTTAACCAATATCTGATACATTTAACATTAGTATGAACAAACAAAGGATACCTGCCCATCTCCGCATACACCATGCGAGAGACAGAGAGAGAGAGAGAGAGAGAGAGAGAGAGAGAGAGAGAGAGAGAGAGGAGAGAGAGAGAGAGAGAGAGAGAGAGAGAGAGAGAGAGAGAGAGATGGAGAGAGAGCGAGAGGAGAGAAGAGAGATTGAGGAGAGAGAGAGAGAGAGAGAGAGAGAGAGAGAGAGAGAGAGAGAACTAATACAACAAAAACGAGAAAGGTAATACAAGAAGAAAAACAAATGCAGGGAAAATACAGCTTACTGGACGAAAGTAAATTGAGTTGAAAATGGAGTTTTCAACAAAAATAAGCACACTCTGAGAGAGTTAGAGGACCGATACACTGCATACGATTCAACCCAAATGCGATCCGATTGTGACGATGCAATGTGAGGCATGATTCACGTGAAATACTTCCGTCTGAAACTAATTCTACTATTTTCGTTCACGAATGAGATAAAAAATATGTAAAACAAAAATACAGGTATTTTATCAGATTCGTGTACGGGGGGATTACAAATAATAGTGAACATAACTGGTAGGATTTCATCAGATTCATTTAGACAGTATCCCCCGTGGGGATACCGGGGGGTCTTTTGCATAAATAGTCCCCCCACCTTCTGGAAGTTCTGTGCTTGTAACTTCCTCTAATCTGTCACTCACTTTGACTCTGCCTTTTCCATTTGCTTACTGTCATCTACTATCTTTCTGCCTTTCTGGTCCATTCTCCTGCCTTTTTTCAAGAAACGCTTTCAACAACATTTCCTCCAGCCGAAGTCGGACTTGCTGGGCCTTACTATTTCTTAGTTAGGCGCATAACGGGAGCATGACGCATCTGCGCTCATAATTGACAGGAAACTGTCTGAGCGGTCGAAGAAGGAAGAAGATTTAGACAGTAGAATTTCACGTGAATCATGCCTCACAAAATGTCACAATCGGATGGCAGTGTATCATCGACTCGTATGCAGTGTAGCGTCCCTCTTAAAGGGCCGGCCACACGTCCACTAAAATCGCACGACTGTACGATACGATTCGATCACGTTGATCTCCGAGAATAAAATGTGATTGACGCATCGAGAGAGAGAGAGAGAGAGAGAGAGGGTGTGTGTGTGTGTGTGTGTGTGTGTGTGTGTGTGTGTGTGTGTGCGCGTGCGCGCGTGTGTGTGCGTGCGCGCGCGCGTGTGTGTGTGTGTGTGTGTGTGTGTGTGTGTGTGTGTGTGTGTGTCTGTGTGTGTGTGTGTGTGTGTGTGTGTGTGTGTGTGTGTGTGTGTGTGTGTGTGTGTGTGTGTGTGTGTGTGTGTGTGTGTGTGTGTGTGTGTGTGTGTGTGTGTGTGTGTGTGCCTGTGTTTGTCTGTGTTTGTCTGTGTGTGTGTTGTTGTTCTTCAGTTTAACGTCCTTCCACTAAAAGTGATTCAGACAATATATTGTAGTTTGATGTTGGTGTGGTGAGTGTGAGTGGGTGTGTCTGTAAATGTGTGTAAGCATTAGAGTAAGCGATAGGATAGTGACGCAGACCTAATCATACCCCCCCAAAAAACAAAAACAAAAAACAAACAAACAAAAAAACCCATTTAAAGAATATAACCGCTAAATGAACAATGTTAAAGATAAATACTAAGTGAACTACTTAATAAACATTTACAAACTGAATCAAGAACAGAATAATTGTTTAGAATACTGTGTGTGTGTGTGTGTGTGTGTGTGTGTGTGTGTGTGTGTGTGTGTGTGTGTGTGTGTGTGTGTGTGTGTGTGTGTGTGTGTGTGTGTGTGTGTGTGTGTGAAAAAGAAAGAAAAACAGCCGGTCAAATGACAGATAGGACCGTCAGACAGATGGACAGACATCCAGACCGACAGACATCCAGACCGACAGACATCCAGACCGACAGACAGATGTGATGGTGCATGGAAAAACCCTACATAATAAGTCGCTCAGCAGTTTTGGTCTATAACAACAGTTTGAACAAATACTCAACAACCTAAAAAATAAATAAAATCTATTAAGGTCACATTTGCCTCCATTTTACCAATATCAAAAGCATCAAATCAGAAATAGAGTGATTTCTATCTTATTTAATCTTTTCCCCAAAAAACAAATCAATAAAAAAAACAAAGAATCAAAACTCCCTCTTCAATGTCAGATTTCCGCAAATGAATATTATGATGTATCATGGGCGTTGTAATTTTTAAGTGAATGTAAATTCAAACATAATTATAATGTTATAGCAGAGGTATTCAAATTCTGTTTTCGGTGTGTTTATTAGGAATCGTAGCTCTATCTCGTGACTGTAACACCTCAATATAAAATGCAAACAAAATCCATTGTTTCTAGTGTCCTTATTCACCATTACAACTGGACAGACAGACAGAGCGACAGACAGACAGACAGACAGACAGACAGACAGACAGAAACACATTCCAGACAAGGAAACACTTACCCTATACAAAGCAGCAAGGCGCAGAGAGCCACAGAAGCAGTCAGAATCATAGTCGGGTTTGTTCCTCTCATTTCATTCTGTCCTCTGTCTTTTTCACACCTTTGTTCACCTCCTTTCCCTCGCTGTCGTCCTCGTCGTTGTCGTTGTTCTTGTTGTGAATCCTCGTCGATACATCGTCCACAAACATTATCGCGGTCTCCTGCCATTTTGTTCTCTTTGAATTTCGATTCTCTCTTGTGTCCGCAAGATGTTTTCAATCGTTGCTAGTGTTATTACTGATGTAGTAGTCGATATTTCTGTTGTAGTTGCTGTTGTTGTTGTTGTTGTTGATGATGATGATGATGATGGTGATTGTGATGACAACAATATTCTAGTCGACGATGATTATATTATCTTAACCATGTAGTATTCGATATTTCTGTTGTTCTTGGTGTCGTTGCTGCTGCTGCTGCTATTGTTGTTGTTGTTGATGCTGATGCTGATGGCGATGAGAACAATATTCTAGTCGACGATGATTATATTATCTTAACTAGTGTTCTTGTGTGCTTGTTATACGAGAGCAATGTTATTGCTATTATTAGCTAGACGCACAGTTCGTCGCTGCAGCTACCGCTGCTGTTGTTGCTGTTGTTGTTTTGTTATTGATTGCTTTCACCTTGTTCTTTTTGTCACTGATTTTCTTGTGTAGTTATATTCATATCATTATTGTTATTGACGTCAAAAGACGAAACGTTTATGAGGAAACCAGTATTATTGTCTTTGGGAGAAACAGAAATTAATGTTGACGAGAAACTGATCTGTAAACAAAATATTAAAAAGAAAAAAAGAAAGAAAGGTTAAGTAATTACTCAGCACACTATTTTATTGTCCATTTTAGACATCACACACCAGCACACACGGAACTAAAGCCCCCATCACACCTGATGAAGACCCCACTACGTCCCCAATACGCGCTACATTTCTAGAGGATGAGGCGATGTAGTAGAAATATTCCGCAAGTGTGTCTGCAAGTGCAACCACGACCTCACTCACTGCAATATGAGTGGAAACCCACAGCTGAAAAACAACAACATTGTAGATCGAGCTCCCCGTGGGGATACCGGGGGGTGTCTTTCGTAAAAATAGTAGCCCCCCCCCCCACCTTCTGGAAGTTCTGTGCGTGTAACTTCCTCTTAATCTGCCACTCTCTTTGACTCTGCCTTTTCCCTTTGCTTTCTATCGTCTACTATCTTTCTGACTTGTTGGCCCATTCTCCTGCCTTTTTTCTAAAAAAAACATCTTCCAAATAATGTTTCTCTTTTGAGCTCCTCCGAAATCGGAATGTGTCGGCTGTACGCAAGCGGGGAGACCAGTGAAAACTGAAAACCGGACACATACGTACCTTACCCATTATGGCCATATGGCCTGGAAACACAGAAGAAGAGGTAGATCAGAGCCACGTTCCTGGCATGGTCACTATACGCTGCCGATGCGCTCTCTGTACTGTCTGCCACTGTTTCGGAAGTCCACGCACTCACCACGCTGTCATTACGTTGTTTCCGT
>CM065681.1:86176054-86183554 GCA_017654935.2 Phymorhynchus buccinoides
AAGGAGGAGGAGGAGGAGGGGTACATAAACGAAGGAGAAGACAAAGACAAGAGAAAAAAAAGAAAGTACAAATCAAAGTAAAAGAAGGAAAGGAAGGGAGGGCGAGAGAGAGAGAGAGAGAGAGAGAGAGAGAGAGAGAGAGAGAGAGAGAGAGAGAGAGAGAGAGAGAGAGAGAGAGAGAGAGAGACAGAGACAGACACAGAGAGACAGACAGAGAGAGACAGAGAGAGACATTCAGACAGACACAGATAAAGACAGACAGACAGACAGACATAGACAAGAACAGAGGGACAGAGAGTACAGAGAAACAGAGGAACCGAAAGACAAGAGAAAGGCAGGGGAGAATGCATTGCGGATTCTGTGTTTGTTTTTGGTCTAACACAAGCATGGTGTGTGTAGCCTATTTATGTGCTGTGTGATTCATCATACATTTAAACATGTTAGTCCCCGAGCCGAAGGTTCGGGAACCATTGTTTCTGTCTGATCCGTCCGGCGTGCCTCCGTCCGTCCGTCCGTCCGGCTATTCGTCCGTTTTTCTCAAATACTGTTCAGTCTATCATCACCAAATTTGGTATACTAGTTTGCCAAGAGGCAAGCTATCCACTGATGTATTTAGTTTTACATTAAGGTCAAGGTCGCGCCAGTTACGGGGTTCAACCCCCAAAACACATAATCGCTAATATCTCGCGAAGTTGTGCATGCATTTCAATGCAGTTTTTGTCACAACATTTCTTGATGAATGGTCTATAACACAGTTGTCATTAATTGTTCTGTGCGCTCGTGTGTGCATGATCGCGCGCGCTCAAATCACGGGTCCGAACACACATGCGCCATAAAACAGCTTTGTAGCTCTGTGGTTGACGCTCTCTCTCTCTCTCTCTCTCTCTCTCTCTCTCTCTCTCTCTCTCTCTCTCTCTCTCTCTCTCTCTCTCTCTCTCTCTCTCTCTCTCTCTCTCTCTCTCTCTCTCTCTCTCTCTCTCTCTCTCTCTCTCTCTCTCTCTCTCTCTCTCTCCTCTCTCGATTTCGAGTAGCTCGGCGATGCTGCGAGGGGACTTTGCAGCCGGTCGGCGTTGCACTTGTTCCCTTTGTTATGCTGCCAGAGACAATCACCATCTTATTGCGCAAACTCTCCTCTCCATTTCTCCTACTCAGACTTCGGACTTGGCCACTTTGCACTAGATCTTGTGGTCTGAACGTGGAGTCTTTCGGATGAGACGATAAACCGAGGTCCCGTGTGCCCATGCACTGAGCACACGTTAAGCCCAGTGGCAACCCAAAAGTTGTCATTTGGTCAACATTTACCACCACCCTTTCTTTCATCAGGGGAGATGAAAATTGCTCGCCAAAATGTTTCCCGGCCTATTACAGTATTCCACTTCTTAAGTATTATTAGGGGAAGACGGGGTAAAAAGCACATGGGCGGGTAAGACGCCCACCCCAATTATCTCATGAAATAAAGAACATTTCAGTCAAATTTGCCCATGAGACGAATGCTAGACATTAACGCTCGTCTCATGGGCAAAATGAGACTGAAATTTGCTTCATTTCATGAGATAATTGGGGTGGGCTTCTTACCCGCCCATGCGCTTTTTACCCCGTCTTCCCCTAGGCCTACAACTGTTTTCCCCCTCAAGAGAACAAGTTTTGTTCTTGTTTGCAAAACAATGTTTGATTTATGACCACTATTTCTATTGGCAAAGAAAATCAACAATGTGTATTCCCTCTGGGGATACCGGGGAAGAAAGAAAAAGAGTTTCCCTACCTTCTGGAAGTTCTGTTCTTGTAACTTCCTCTTAATCTGCCACTCTCGTTGACTCTGCCTTTTCCCTTTGCTTTCTATCATCTACTATCTTTCTGACGTATTGGCCCATTCTTTTGCTTTAAAAAACACACCAACATCTTCCAAATATTGTTTCTCTTTTGAGCACCGGCCTCCGAGATCGGAGTGTGTCGGCTGTACGCAGCGAGGAGACCAGTGAAAACTGAAAGCCGAACACATGCGTACCTTACCAAGTATGGACATATCTAGGCCCTGGGAACACAGAAGAAGAAGAGAAAAAAGAACACTGTGTAAACATTATTGACATAAGCATAAACACACACAACATCAATAACAAAGAAAGTGGGTGTGAAGTTACTGCGTCAGAAACAAGGAGAGATAAGGAATTATAAACATTTATAAAGGGAATACACAGCAAGGTGAACTATAAACATTTATAAAGGGAATACACAGCAAGGTGAACTATAAACATTTATAAAGGGAATACACAGCAAGGTGAATTATAAACATTTATAAAGGGAATACACAGCAAGGTGAGTTATAAACATTTATAAAGGGACTACTCAGCAAGCTCAATTGTTTGAGGAAGCAACTTAGTGTATGTAGTGCATGCTGCTTCCCCTGTCCCCATCTCCCCCTCCCAAATCGTTTTTCTACCCCCCCCCCCCCCCTCTCTCTCTCTGCTTGTAAGTGTGTGTGAGAATGCGTCGATACGCGGGCGCGCATGTGTGTGTGTATGTATGTGCGCGCGTGTGTGTGTGATTGCGTGCTTTCGTGCATACGTGCGGTGCTCGCAGGTGGTCGCACGCGCGAGCACACGCCGCGTTTGCGCGTGTTTATATAGTATGCGCATGTCGAAGCGCGCGCGCGTGTGTATGTAAGCATGCGCGCGTGAGTATGTAAGTAAGCGCACGCTCGCGTGTGTGCATGTGTGTAAGTGAATGTGCCTGCGTGGTGGATATCGAAATATGCGAGCGTGTGTGCGTGTGCGCGCGCGTACGCGTAGTGTGTACACGCGCGTATGTATATGTATTATTACATCAGCCATAAAATTGGGGACATATAATCGTACATTTAGGCCGTGTACACACATAAGCGGATATTCCACGCGGAAACCCGTGCGCAGTACATAAGTAAGTGAAACAAAGAAGGGAAAAGATTTGCGCACGTGTCCGAATTTCCCCTGTATGCGTAAACTTTTATCCTTCTTTCTGCCACTTATTTAGGGTTTTCCGTACGGAACGGAACTTACGCGTCTAATGTGAACCCGGCCTAAGTGTTCCAGAAAGAACACACTTATAGTGGCAGGGTCAACGCCCTGGGGCAAATTAGGTTAAAACAATAGCGAGCTTGACAAAATCTTGACATCATCTTGGGGAAGAAAAACACCCCCCACCCCCCGAGTGTCTTTTCTAACTTTTGCATTACAATGTTTTTTATTTATTTCCTTTTTCTATTGCCTCCAGAGATAATTAATGACATATGCAAGGGCACTCTTGTAGGGTGCAGTCAACACGGTGTGACAAATACACAAGCTTAGTGTTGTGCACTAGCACGAGCGTGTGATAAATACAATATGTTTTTTTATGGGCAGGAGGTTTTAGAGCGTATTGTGCTATTTCTTATATATCGTCGGTGACATTCACAAACCTCATATCTCAATGTTGGTAGTTTTGAGAAAAACGAATTTAACTGTTTTAAAAATTAACTATGATGAATATATTGTTTGAGATATTGCGAGTTAAGTCCTGCATTCTGTTAAAATTACTGAAAACGGTTTTTTTAGACTTGAAAAGAAGGAAGATACGAGGTTTTGTCCTTAACTAGATCTGAATTTGGGACTTACGAGTTTTTCTTCTATGTTCACAATCTCGTTTACCCCAGATAGAAAGTCGTTAGAGATACGAGCTTTTGGTGGAAGGTGGCGGGGAAAATGAAAAGAACTGACTATGTATCTAACTCAACCCCCCCCCCCCCCCCCCCCCCCCCCCCCCCCCCCCCCCCCCCCCCCCCAAATCGAGATACGAGGTTTGTGAATGTCACCGACGATATGCTACTTGAATCATTTTGTAGGCCTACTTAGCTTTACCTTTATTATTATTATGCTCATTGTAGAACACAGGTAGGCTATATTCGTGGGCTGCAAGATCGAATTTTTCCTCTTTCGTTTTCTCAATCTTTGTTTGAAGCTTTACTCTCTTTTCTCTCTCTCTCTCTCTCTCTCTCTCTCTCTCTCTCTCTCTCTCTCTCTCTCTCTCTCTCTCTCTCTCTCTCTCTCTCTCTCTCTCTCTCTCTCTCTCTCTCTCTCTCTCTCTCTCTCTCTCTCTCTCTCTCTCTCTCTCTCTCTCTCTCTCTCTCTCTCTCTCTCTCACAATTTAGGCATATTTATTTTTGTAGGGCCGAGATTCATTCCTACTTTATAGGCCTACTTTTGGTATTTTCAGAACAGTGATTATTCGGGAATATTTTATTTGACGTTTCTTCTGATTAAAGTGAGGAAAAAAACCCATGTCTCTTTCGCTTTTTTGAGTATAATAATTGTTCGTTTCAGGGATTGGTTTTGAATCCTTTTGCTTTTTTTTTCTTCTTCGTTTTTGTCTTCTTCTTCTTCTTCTCTCGTGTCATCTTAAAGCATTTTTCGTTACCCTTTTTATATGCTAAAAATACTTCTTGAGTGTTTCCTTATAGAGTGATGCACACAAACAAACAAATACACATAGAAAGACTGAAACACAAACGTACTCCCACTTACACAACACACACGCATAAATGTATTGACACCGTCTCTTTCACACATACACGCTCTCTCTCTCTCTCTCTCTCTCTCTCTCTCTCTCTCTCTCTCTCTCTCTCTCTCTCTCTCTCTCTCTCTCTCTGTCTCTCTCTCTCTCTCTCTCTCTCTCTCTCTCTCTCTCTCTCTCTCTCTCTCTCTCTCTCTCTCTCTCTCTGTCTCTCTCTCTCTCTCTCTCTCTCTCTCTCTCTCTCTCTCTCTCTCTGTCTCTCTCTCTCTCTCTCTCTCTCTCTCTCTCTCTCTCTCTCTCTCTCTCTCTCTCTCTCTCTCTCTCTCTCTCTCTCTCTCTCTCTCTGTGTCGATCTCTCATACTTACACAAACACAAGCACTCGCGCGCGCGTACAAACACACACGCGCGCGCGCGCGCGCGAACACACACATACACGCATGCAAGCACGTACGCACGCACGCACGCACACACACACACACATACTCACATACAGACACACACACACACCTATGCCTATACGCCCACACATACATGCACGCCACGCTCTCCCTCGAACCCTAACACACATAACGTATTCACACACACACACACACACACACACACACACACACACACACACACACACACACACACACACACACACACACACACACACACACACACACACACACACACATTTATATATATGCACACACACACACAAACCCACTACAAGTGGAGAGAGAGAGAGATAAACTTTAAAACTTTAAAACTTTAAAACGTTTTCAAGCATAAAGATTTTAGGCAACGCCTAGTCTTCCAATCTGTCCTTGGTACATATACGAACATAGAATACAAACATGGCAAGGCATGATATTACACATACAAATTTGAACATAAAGGTAGCACCTTTGTACATATACGAACATAGAATACAAACATGGCAATGCATAGAATTACACATACATAATTAAACATAAAGGTAGCAAAGCAGGTATTGTGATAAAGACAGGTTGAAATACGAATTTATAGAATTACATACGCGCATGTATAGTTGTTGAGAGAGAGAGAGAGAGAGAGAGAGAGAGAGAGAGAGAGAGAGAGAGAGAGAGAGAGAGAGAGAGAGAGAGAGAGAGAGAGAGAGAGAGAGAGAGAGAGAGAGAGAGAGAGAGAGAGAGAGAGAGAGAGAGAGAGAGAGAGAGAGAGAGAGAGAGAGAGAGAGAGAGAGAGAGAGAGAGAGAGAGAGAGAGAGAGAGAGAGACAGAGAGACAGAGAGAGAGAGAGAGAGAGAGAGAGAGAGAGAGAGAGAGAGAGAGAGAGAGAGAGAGAGAGAGAGAGAGAGAGAGAGAGAGAGAGAGAGAGAGAGAGAGAGAGAGAGAGAGAGAGAGAGAGAGACAGAGATACAGAGATACAGAGAGAGACAGAGAGAGAGACAGAGAGACAGAGACAGAGAGACAGACAGAGAGACAGAGAGACAGAGACTAAGACAAACGTGTAAACACAGAGACTTATCCTATTCTTCCTCTTCGACTGCCGTCCATTGTTGCGCGTTGTTCCTTTCTTTTTGTCCTCCTCTGTGACCCATTCCTACACCTCCTAATTCTATTCCACCTGATTGTTTTTTGCACAGTGTTTGTCTTAACCTCTTCAGGACTTCACTGCCTTAGGCAAACTCCATTACTAGCCTGGGGCTGCCGAGAAAAACCCCATAGAGCAAATAAGAAGCGTAACAAAACTCACCACTGTCAATGATTCTGTTTTGACAACATTACCGGTTGATGCAAGTGGGTTTTTTTCCGCTTTGAAATTGAGGTTACTTTAATTAAAATCGGAATTATTAGTCTCCTTATTACTAACAGTGTTAATGAAAACATATTGCAGTATTTTCTGAGGCTCGTCTAGAGCCGATTTATTTTACATTTATAACATTAAAAAGTGAAAAAAGAAGTGCCAAACATAAGTGAAACGAAAGCTGGAAGAGTGGTGAAGAGAAGTAACTAAAACAAAACGTGGTTTGGATTGAACAAGAAACATGGATTTAGATCAGTTTTATGGTGAAGAGAAGTAACTAAAACAAAACGTGGTTTGGATTGAACAAGAAACATGGATTTAGATCAGTTTTATGGTGAAGAGAAGTAACTAAAACAAAACGTGGTTTGGATTGAACAAGAAACATGGATTTAGATCAGTTTTATGGTGAAGAGAAGTAACTAAAACAAAACGTGGTTTGGATTGAACAAGAAACATGGATTTAGATCAGTTTTATGGTGAAGAGAAGTAACTAAAACAAAACGTGGTTTGGATTGAACAAGAAACATGGATTTAGATCAGTTTTATGGTGAAGAGAAGTAGCTAAAACAAAACGTGGTTTGGATTGAACAAGAAACATGGATTTAGATCAGTTTTATGGTGAAGAGAAGTAACTAAAACAAAACGTGGTTTGGATTGAACAAGAAACATGGATTTAGATCAGTTTTATGGTGAAGAGAAGTAGCTAAAACAAAACGTGGTTTGGATTGAACAAGAAACATGGATTTAGATCAGTTTTATGGTGAAGAGAAGTAGCTAAAACAAAACGTGGTTTGGATTGAACAAGAAACATGGATTTAGATCAGTTTTATGGTGAAGAGAAGTAGCTAAAACAAAACGTGGTTTGGATTGAACAAGAAACATGGATTTAGATCAGTTTTATGGTGAAGAGAAGTAGCTAAAACAAAACGTGGTTTGGATTGAACAAGAAACATGGATTTAGATCAGTTTTATGGTGAAGAGAAGTAGCTAAAACAAAACGTGGTTTGGATTGAACAAGAAACATGGATTTAGATCAGTTTTATGGTGAAGAGAAGTAACTAAAACAAAACGTGGTTTGGATTGAACAAGAAACATGGATTTAGATCAGTTTTATGGTGAAGAGAAGTAGCTAAAACAAAACGTGGTTTGGATTGAACAAGAAACATGGATTTAGATCAGTTTTATGGTGAAGAGAAGTAGCTAAAACA
>CM065681.1:86198554-86201054 GCA_017654935.2 Phymorhynchus buccinoides
GCGAGTTGCAAAGAAAAAGTATTTTGGTGATCTTATACAATCTAAAAAAGACTCAAAATCTATCTGGAAAGCAATTAACCAATTATCCTGTAAATCTTCAACTCATAGCGCGCCCTTGGCTAACGATCTCTCTGTAGAAGAACTCAACAATCATTTCTGTACCATAGCCGATAAAACTATAGTAGCTGACCGAACTAGTTCTAACGATCTTTTGCTACTGAAGGAGTACTGTGACTCCAAAAAACTAGGCCCTAAACTCAGTTTTCAGTATATGGCTGTACATGAGGTGTACCAAGAATTACTTCAACTCAAGCATTCTAAATGTTGCGGCTTAGATCATATTGATAATTATATCTTAAAGTTATCTGCGCCTATTATCACTGACTGTCTTACCTATATATATAACCTTTGCATTGAGAAAGGCTGTTATCCCCAATTATTTAAAGACGCGAAGGTGATACCACTATATAAATCTGGTGACCCCCAAGACCCGTCTAACTACCGACCTATATCTATTTTGTCTAACCTCTCCAAACCTCTAGAAAAGCACTTAAAGCGTAATCTTCAGACATACTTTACTACACATGATCTTTTCCATTGTAACCAAAGTGGCTTTAGAGAAAATCATTCCTGCCAAACAGTACTCACTAATCTAGTCGAACAGTGGCATTCTAATATTAACAATGACCTTCTCACCGGTGTTATTTTCGTTGACTTTGCTAAAGCCTTTGATGTTATTGACCATGCCCTTCTATTAAAAAAACTATCATTGTACGGTTTAACCCAAGATTCTATCGCCCTCGTTTCGTCCTTTCTATCTGACAGACGACAAACCGTCTCCAAAGATATTATTACATCTTCATTGCAATCAGTCTATTATGGAGTTCCCCAAGGCTCTGTCTTAGGACCTATGCTCTTCACCATTTATATAAATGACCTCCCGCTTCATCTTACTTCACCATGTGAACTTTTTGCAGACGACACCACAATCCATAAAAACGGTTATAATGCTGACTCAATCTGTTCTGAATTGCAGAGTGACATTAATAATTTAGTTGACTGGTCAGAGCAAAATCATATGGCACTACATCCAAAAAAATCTAAATTCATGTTAATCACAACAAGACAAAAGAGGCAAAACTTTAAAAATCAATTAAGTACACCAACTATCTATGAAAAGTCTCTAGAAGAAGTTACTTCACACAAATTACTCGGCCTATACATTGACAACAACTTATCATGGTCACAACACATGCAAATACTGGCCAAGAAAATATCAAAAAAAGTATTCCAGCTTAATAGAATAAAGCACTTTTTGGATCAACATACCCGTAAACTTTTTTTCCATGCCTATATTCAGCCTGACATTGATTATGCATCAACATGTTGGGATTCAGCTAGTAAAAACACACTCAAACACGTTGAAAGATTATATAAACGTTCTCTTAAACTCATACTCCTTAAATCGTCCTCCCTTGAAACCATTGACTATAAAGAACTCAACATTCTACCATTTGATTTGAAATGTCTACTAAACAAAGGTACCCTTATGTACAAGATCATAAATAAGTTAGTACCAAAATATCTTATTACTAAATTTAAAGTCCATGCAATTCGAAGCAAAACCAAATTAATAATGCCCCGCCCCAGAACAGATCTATATAAAGCATCCCTTACATACTCAGGTGGTAAACTGTGGAACGACATCCATGATAATTTCAAAAATAAAACTAGCGTATCTTCCTTTCGCAAATCTTATCACAAGTACATAATGGACAATCTTGTCCACCAGTTATGTTAATGAGTTTTACTGCAATTATCAACTTATGCCAAGATTCTTGTAAATTTTGTATGTCTCTCTGTATATCTGTTTAATGTTCCAATTTGATTCTCTGACATTTATTTCATGTGCCAATTTTTTGTTTCATTTTCTTGACTTGATTGTTTTTTATGTCAATTTTGCATTGCCTGATGCATGGTGTGAGTGTGTGAGTGAGAGGGCCAGGTGTAAAGAAGCCTCTCTCTCTCTTTCTCTCCCTCTCCCCGTGAACACTATACATACAAATCCCAAAAAAATCGAATATGATCGAAGAAGACTGTCTGAGCAAAGGGCTGCATCAGTGACCACCTTTGAATATGTCTACACGAAGAGTACACAAATATGAACAGAAGTCCGTGTGTGTGTGTGTGTGCGCGCGCGCGCGTACGTGTGCGTACGTGTATGCGCACAAGCTATTTGTTAGTGAAATGAACAAAGGGTGAATACTCTCTTTCTAATTAACTCCCCTCCACCAAAGTTGATTACGATACCAATCACATAGCAGTGCGTGGGTCAGAACCAAAGTGAGACAAACAAAGCATCATTCTCAAAACACGAATGTGCCAAGTTCGCCTTTATGACCCTCCACCCACACCGTGCACATCAACAATGGTGGAGAGGACAACATACAAACAAATCAACATCTATCCAAGAGTGGCATAGCCTTCTAACCTTCGAATA
>CM065681.1:86206054-86208554 GCA_017654935.2 Phymorhynchus buccinoides
AGAGAGAGAGAGAGAGAGAGAGTGAGAGAGAGAGAGAGAGAGAGAGAGAGAGAGAGAGAGAGAGACACTCAAACTGACATTCGAACTTTACTGACATTAGGGGGGGGGCTCTAGTGACAGGGGGGGGGGGGGGGGGTAACATTCATTGCCTAACAATAATATAAAACAAGAAATGAAACAAAACAAAAAACACAAGAAAAATAACAGTACCATAATCATTTTTTTTTTTAAAGAATCTCAGCAAGTGCAATAAGCACATCAAAAATTAAGTGTGAAAAATGTCCACACAATATCCCCAAATTACTGAGGACTATCCACATAGTCATCTATTACTTATCTCTTACTGGACTGGTTATTCAAAAGTATAATTACAACTGCTCAATAAGACCATAGGCACAACAAGCAAAACATCATAGGCCCTACGTGTTACCTTGTTTCACATTTTCTTTTCCTTATTGATCCTGCTTCTGAGATGTATTTTGCAAGGAGGATAATTATAATGTTATTATCAGACTTTAAAATCTGTATCAAATCTTTAGTTTGTGCCTCTCTAGTATGGACACCTTTTTCTCACATCTTTATAACTTACACAGTTGAAAATAAAATGACGCTCATCTTCTATTTATACATTGGGCAAGAAGTATCTGTATGTCTGTCTGTATTGCCAAACCAAAACTTATTAGCCTTCAAACCAAATGTTCTTGCTCTAAAACGGCTAAGGCATATTCTATCCCTTCTGTCTGAAACAATCGAAAGATATTTTTCAGCTTGAAATACTGACTTAAAAGAGAAAAAACAGGAGAATTTATCGTTATCTTCCATTTCCATATGCCAGTTTTGTTTGTAAGAGGCTATAAGTCTATCTTTAAACTCAGAAATAAATCCATATTCATAGCCGACTCCCTGACATATAACCATACTATCCCAAACCCATGTTCTGTAAGTGGGTTTTTTTTAACATAATATACCTACCCAGTTTTGTTTTCCTTTCTCTTCTTGGTTACGTAGCATCTCATATGCCTGTCTGCAAAGTCTAGACGTAGGTAACCTTGTTAGTTTCATCCAGTATTTTATACATTTGACATACGATTTAATATATAATGGGTATCTACCGGATTCTCCATACAAAGAGGTATTTGAAGCATGGAGAGGGACACTAAAGAAACGCTTTATTGCAAAAGTATGCACTCTTTCCATATGTTTGTTTACCATAAGTCCCCAAATGTCAGGATAGAGAGACAGGGAGACAGAGCGAGAGGAGAGAGAGACAGAGAGAGACAGAGACAGAGAGACAGAGAGACAGAGAGAGACAGAGAGAGACAGAGACACAGAGACAGAGAGGCATAGAGGTGGAGGGAGAGACAGACTCAAAATATCAAAAATGCTTTAATGTTAGAACATCCGGCCTATAACACTGAGGGTGTGCATATACACACATAATACCACAGATGAAAACATGAAAACCCCCCAGAACAGAAGTGAATATTCTTTCGCTTGATAATAACGTGTTACCCAAATATATTTCATGATGTATATAAGTTTATGTATCAGCTGACAAGTTCATATTTCTTTTTAAACGCATAAACATGACAGGGAGGGAGAGACAGAGAAAAAGAGAGAGGCGGACATAGACAGAGACAGAGAGACAGAGACATAGACAGACACAGAGACAGAGACAGAGAGAGAGAGAGATGAGAGAGAGAGAGAGAGAGAGAGAGAGAGAGGAGAGGAGAGAGAGAGAGAGAGAGAGACATACAGACAGACAGGCAGACAGACACAGACACACAGACAAACAGACAGACAAAGACACAGTTGACAACTTTTCTATTCCTGCGAAATCCATGTTTCGTTTTCTACATTATTAATATGATTTTGTTTAGAACGTGTACGAATAAAAAAAAGTAATACATTGTGAGAAACGACCCAAATAGATAGTAGAGTGGGGGAAAAAAAAGTAAGATACTGTTTAAACAAACAAAAACTACAGTGTCGTCACATTTTCACTTCCAATAATAAAGAACGTAGTGGAAAAAAGGAAGCAAACGCCATACTAACTTAATAATAATAATAATAACTAGATGGCTTATATTTGTCAAACATGGACAGGATTCTCCCTTTTCATCACCATCCCTCTCTCTCTCTTCTAGTCTCTCCTTTGTCATCTCCCTTCTCTCTCTCTCTCTCTCGTCTCTCTCTCCTCTCTCTCTCTCTCTCTCACTCTCTCTCTCTCTCTCTCTCTCTCTCTCTCTCTCTCTCCTCCTCTCTCTCTCTCTCTCTCATCTCCATCTCCTGTCTTCGGTTTTATCTCTCCCTCGTCGATTCTCTAATTAATCTCTCTCTCTTCCTCT
Organism: Phymorhynchus buccinoides; assembly: GCA_017654935.2. NCBI lineage: Eukaryota > Metazoa > Mollusca > Gastropoda > Neogastropoda > Raphitomidae > Phymorhynchus > Phymorhynchus buccinoides. The sequence continues at coordinate 86,208,403 of CM065681.1, forward strand.
CCTTTGTCTCTCTCTGCGTGACATCCGGTGCGTATCTCTCCCACCGCTCTCTCTTCTCTCATCTCTCTACTGCGCGCTCTCAGCCGCTCTCTCTCTCTCTCTCAGAGCTCCTCGCTCTCTCTCCCACTCTCTCTCTCTCTCTCTCTCTCCTC
>CM065681.1:86221054-86223554 GCA_017654935.2 Phymorhynchus buccinoides
AACCACCAGTGAAATACGACCTTAAAGAACCACCAGTGAAATACGACCTTAAAGAACCACCAGTGAAATACGACCTTAAAGACCCACCAGTGAAATACGACCTTAAAGAACCACCAGTGAAATACGACCTTAAAGAACCACCAGTGAAATACGACCTTAAAGACCCACCAGTGAAATACGACCTTAAAGAACCACCAGTGAAATACGACCTTAAAGAACCACCAGTGAAATACGACCTTAAAGACCCACCAGTGAAATACGACCTTAAAGAACCACCAGTGAAATACGACCTTAAAGAACCACCAGTGAAATACGACCTTAAAGACCCACCAGTGAAATACGACCTTAAAGAACCACCAGTGAAATACGACCTTAAAGAACCACCAGTGAAATACGACCTTAAAGAACCACCAGTGAAATACGACCTTAAAGACCCACCAGTGAAATACGACCTTAAAGACCCACCAGTGAAATACGACCTTAAAGACCCACCAGTGAAATACGACCTTAAAGACCCACCAGTGAAATACGACCTTAAAGACCCACCAGTGAAATACGACCTTAAAGACCCACCAGGTCCGTGAGTGAAAATCACGGGTTTCACGGGTTTCCCTCTCTCGCTTATTTTGACTAAGTGTGGCTCCCGTACGCATTTCCTCATGCACGAAAACGAGACATCACTTTAAAGAGCAGCCTCGATCGTGCATGAGGAAAGTCTGTATGTGAGTCACACCGACCCAGACAACCCAAGGGGCTTAATCCAGCCGGGTCACTGGGTCTTTAAAGGTGAATAAAAGAGGAACGTTTTAAAACCCATTGAATGTGTGCAAATCATACCCCGTTGCACATTCAAAAAAACGCACACCTTAATATCAGTAATTAGCCAGATGTCGGCACTGGAAGGGTGAATTACTTGTCATCTTAAGCTGGAGACAGACTCGACTATGTGACTGCCTCACAAGACTCGATCAGGTCGTGACGTTGACCAAATATTGTTTTCCGCACAGAAGAGGTCACAAGCCATCTGACTCGATCAGTGAAATTTAGAACCCGCCCTATTCGGCCTTGTCACCTGACTGGGCCCGACTGAGTCAGACTGATCAAGCAGGATGGTATGCAAATGAGGTGAAACGTCAGGACCTGATCGAGTCACATGAGGCAGTCGCATAGTCTGTCGCCCGCGTTAAAGACACACTGACCCAGCAAGATTAAGTCCCTTGTTGTTGTTGTTCTCTGGGTAGGTGTGACCCACATACAAATGCCCCCAACTTCAAATTGAGGCTGCTCTTTAAAGTCTCTGTCTCGTTTTCAATTGCGGCATTTGTGTGGGAGTCACACCTGGCTAAAAATAAGATTTCTTACCAGCGAGAGAGGGAAACCCGTGAAACCCGTGATTTTCACTCATAGATCTGGTGGGTCTTAAAACAAGTTGAAGGTTAAAATAATCCTTTCTTGTGTACATATGCAGAAGTAGATTAATTCTTTTTCTTCTTTTTTAGAGTAACCAAACGCCTGTATTTGGGGAAGACGGGGTAAAAAGCCCATTGGCGGGTAAGAAGCCCATGCCAATTATCTCATGAAATAAAGCACATTTCAGTCCAATTTGCCCATGAGACGAATGCTAAACATTAACACTCGTCTCATGGACAAAATGTGACTGAAATTTGTTTTTAGCATTCGTCTCATGGGCAAAATGTGACTGAAATGTGCTTTATTTCATGAGATAATTGACATGGGCTTCTTACCCGCCCATGGGCTTTTTTTACCCCGTCTTCACCTATACTTGGTTCCTGGGAATAGCAACATAGACAAACCGGAAGCCAAGCAGACAGGTGTATAGATAGATAGATAGACCCTGAAGATCTTTGAACTTCCCCTCTACGGTGGTACCAGACACAGGTGGCAGCTGTGATAATAAGTCTCCGTGACCATTTCATGGCCGCAGCGTTCTGCTCGAGTTCAAAAGCGCTCCATTATTACGCCCTCAGACACCGACTACATATAGAAAGCAAATTTACGTCAAAAAACAAACAAACCCAGAACCCTTATGCTTCCGATTTACGTCTGCACCTTAACCCTTTCACCGCCAAAGTCGCATTTTAGCACCACAATGGTTTAACACCCATGTCACTAAAAGGCATCAAATCAGGGCCTGTTATCCAAAGACCCTATTCTCTTCATTTTGGGAGGTAAGGATAGGCCTTACTTTAAATATGTCACAGAGGAATCCCCAATATTACAGACATATATTTTTATCTACCCAGGTAAGTTTAATGGAATTCTTTTGCTGAAAAATGGCTGGCGGCGAAAGGGTTAAGAGGCAGCTACACTGCATACGATTGGATTCACTACGATCCGATTTTGACATTTGTGAGGCATGATTGACGTGAAATTATCCTGTCTAAACAAAAATCCTACTAGTTTTGTTCACTATATTTGTCGTCCCCCCCCCCCCCCCCCCGCGTACACGAATCTGATGAAATATATGTATTTTTGTATC
>CM065681.1:86231054-86233554 GCA_017654935.2 Phymorhynchus buccinoides
TCTTCTGATATGTGCCCCCCCGGAGAAAAGCAATGGATTTTGAAAGCAGTCCGCTTTAATTCAACAAAACATTCGTCGTGCTCCCTCACGCCCTTCAGTGTTCCTTTCATGTTGTCGTAAATAACCGTTCATTGTTTGGTTCGTGCTCGCAAAGCTACAAACATTACTATGTTCAAATCTTCAACTTCAACTACCAAACGGATTTGTATGACAGTTGACGCACTGGTGTTGTCTAAAGTAACATCTTTCTTTAAACTTGGTGCCTTTTCGATACGCTTGAGAGAGAAAAAAAAAAGAACATTGAGGAGTATACTCTCTCTGTGTCTGTCTCTCTCTGTGTCTCTCTCTGTGTCTTTGTCTCTATCTCTCTCTGTCTCTGTCTCTTTCTGTGTCTGTCTCTCTCTCTGTCTCTGTCTGTCTCAAGATATAATACCAGATATTCTATAAAGAAAGACCAATAACATTTTACAGTGACAACAATTGTCATCGTAAGATACGAATACGTGTACAAGTCTAAGAAGAAAGAAAAAAGTCAAATAAAAACGAAAAAAAGGAGAGAGAGAGAGAGAGAGAGAGAGAGAGAGAGAGAGAGAGAGAGAGAGAGAGAGAGAGAGAGAGAGAGAGAGAGAGAGAGAGAGAGAGAGAGAGTGTGTGTGTGTGTGTGTGCGTGTGTGTGTGTGTGTGTGTGTGTGTGCGTGTGCGCGCACGTGCGTGCGCGCGCGCGCGCGCGTGTCTGCATATACCAGATGGACAGAGAGCCATAGATAAACAAATACATGCACAGACATGAATCCATAACTATCAAAGAGAGAAAACGACAAACAAGCAAACAAAAACGGAGCAATACAATTATTATAATATATTTTTTCGGTCAAATAAATTATATTAATTTAATCAGTTTCAGGGAGAGAAAAAACAAACATGAGCATACATGTTAAAATAGCATCGTGTTCCAATAGTTTAATCATACGGCTTTATTACCTATCCTTGTTTTTTGTGTGTTTTTTCCTGAATTCCAATGAATCCACATGATGTAAGAGCTGTGAAATAAAAGAGTACTTCGGTTTGTTTTTTCTCTAAACGAAACACGGTGTATTCATTACAAGGATTTGTGTTGGGCCCATTTGATTTTGAGCGTGTGTGTGTGTGTGTGTGTGTGTGTGTGTGTGTGTGTGTGTGTGTGTGTGTTGTGTGTGTGTGTGTGTGTGTGTGTGTGTGTGTGTGTGTGTGTGTGTGTGTGTGTGTGTGTGTGTGTGTGTGTGTGTGTGTGTGTGTGTGTGTGTGTGTGTGTGTGTGTGTATGTGTGTGTGTGTGTGTATCTGTGTCTGTGTCTGTGTGTCTGTATCTGTGTAGCGCGTTTCTGTGTGTATAAGTGTGTTTGTGTTTGTGTGTGTGTGTGTGGTGTGTGTGTGTGTGTGTGCGTGTGCGTGTGTGTGTGTGTGTGTGTGTGTGTGTGTGTGTGTGTGTGTGTGTGTGTGTGTGTGTGTGTGTGTGTGTGTATGTGTTCATATCTGTGTGTGTATCTGTGTCTGTGTCTGTGTGTCTGTGTGTCTGTGTCTGTGTGTCTGGTGTCTGTGTAGCGCGTTTATGTGTGTGTCATACGTGTGTGTGTTGTGTGTGTGTGGGTGTGTGTGTGTGGTGTGTGTGTGGGAATGTGTGTGTGTGTGTGTGTGTGGTGTGTGTGTGTGTTGTGTGTGAGCTACCTTTCTGTCTGTTGGTGTGTCTACTGTGTCTACTGTGTGTGCGTTCTTCAACAATGTGTAACTATTGGCCACTGCAACTAGGGTTATTAACGCCCTTGACGGCAAGAGCTAATCCCTTGTTGATCAGCATACAAAAAGGCATTTACTCTTGCAAAAGGCAGCCATTAAGTGACCTCAACTAGGGTTACTGGCGAGAGTTATTCCCTTGTTTGGTCAGTACTCAACCAACTTCCTCCACCCACCAAGGGCAATCACTCTTGAACAAGGTGTTCTTTACAGTGGCCAATAACCTTTAGATAGCACACAAAACCTAATTGGTACCCTGGCTTGGAATATATGGAAACGGATCTGCCTTGCCCAAGCAATATCCCCACTATGTCGGTCAATGTACTTGGATTGGAGGATAACAATTGGCATTGTACAAAGAGATCGGTTGCAGGGTATTGAGAAATATCTCCCCACTCCCCAATTATACGAGTTTATTTGCTTATTTACTTCTTCTTTAACTCCACATATCTTTTCCCCATAATATCCATGCTGCCCTCTGGTCATGCTAAGGTTTCTTTCTGAGTGTTGTGTTGTGTTGTTTTTCTCTCTAGAAGATCAAAGCTAAATAGCTGCTAACGAATGCAATACAGCCCACAACTATACCAATAAAAAAACTTTTTTTTAAAAAGGAAACATTTACCAAGATGGAAAAACACCAGAGGGGTTGCTAATGCTGGCGAAAAATACGTTTGATTATATTTTATTTATTCGCTCTCTCTCTCTCCCTCTCTCTCTCTCTCTCTCTCTCT
>CM065681.1:86238554-86241054 GCA_017654935.2 Phymorhynchus buccinoides
AAAGCCGTCCCTCTGCTTGTTGTTTTCATCCTTTTTTGTAATCATTTTTCTTCCCCCCCCCTCCTTTTTTTTTATTTTTTTTTTGGCTCACTCGTGTTAACTTCTTAACACGACGTGAGTCTATAGTATGACAGTCGTTCGGTTTGTGTGTGTTGTGTGTGTGCGTTGTGTGTGTGTGTGTGTGTGTGTGTGTTGTGTGTGTGTGTGTGTGTGTGTGTGTGTGTGTGTGTGTGTTGTGTGTGTGTGTGTGTGTATGTGGTGTGTGTGTGTGTGTGTGTGTGTGTGTGTGTGTGTGTGTGTGTGTGTGTGTGTGTGTGTGTGCTGTCCTGTGGTCCTAATCTCCAAACTTTAACGTTGGCATTTTCTCGGGAAATAGAAGGCATACATTGCTCAAACTTTGCACACATATAGATGTCTATGGAAGCTTTCAAACAATAATGATTTGAATAATTAAATACTTAAAACAACACTGTGAACAGATAACAAACAGATAACATTTTAGAGTAGTGGGTTAGAGAGTATTCAACAGGCAACATGAGTTAGGAAACTCATCAACACTGAAAGCCTCGATAGCTCATTGGTAGAGTGTCTGTCTGTTATGCCAATAGTTTCCGGGTTCCGATTCTCGGCACGGGCACTTTATTTTTATTTTATTTTTTAGTTGTATCCATTTACGATTTTTGTTTTGTACTTTTAAATGTTATTGGCAGTCTTGTACTTTAGACATCCACCTCAATCTTTGTTTGTTGCTGTCCCACATGTTCCTGTTCGAGTGAGCCTTGAAGGCTTTGCCTCTTGCTTTCTTTTGATGTGTTCCTTTTTTAGGTCAACATCTTCACCTATGGCTCCCTCTACAGGTTACAATTTCATCTCCCTTTATTTTTTTATTTTGTTTTTCAACTTCATATTGATATATTCCTCCTCCCCTCCTTGCCCTTTCGCCCTGTTCCCCATTAATTTGATATTCTCCACAATATCGTCATCTCTTCTCGTTGTTGTCCTTCTCCTTCCCTCCGCCTTCCTGCCTTGTCTTTCTAGTCGTCCTCCTCTACCACCACATTCTTCTTCATTTTGTCTTCCTCCTCCTCCTCCTCCTCCTCCTCCTCCTGCTCCTCTTCCTCCTCTCCTCCTCCTCCCTCCTCCTCCTCCTCTCCTCCTGCTCCTCCTCCTCCTCCTCCTCATCCTCCTCCTGCTCCTCCTCCTCCTCTCCTCCTCCTCCTCCTCCTCCTGTCCTTCCTCCTCCTCCTCCTCCCTCCTCCTCCTCTCCTCCTCCTCCTCCCCTCCTTACTTCTCCTCCTCCTCCTCCTTCCTACCTTCCTCCTCCTCCTCCTCCTCCTCCTCCTATGTTTCCTCAGTTCCTTTTCCTGTCATCCGAGTTCTCCTCCTTCTTATCTACTTAAAACTCTCCCTCCTTCCTCTTTTTTGTTTTCCTTTTTCATTTTTATTCCTCCTTTTTTTTTTCCTCCTACATCTCAACATGAGTTCTTCAAATCCCCCTTTTCTACAACTTCTCCCCCCTCCTCCTACTCTTTCCTCATCTTTCCTTGTTTTCCCCACTCTTCCTTCTACTTCTCTTCTTTCTTGTTCTTTTCCTCCTCTTCCTTCTTCTTCTGCTCCTCCTCTTCCAACACCTCCTCCTCTTCTTTTTCTCTCTTCATCTTTTTCCTTCGCCACCTCCCCCCGCTCACCTCTGCCTTTCCGTCTTCTCTTCCTCCTTCATATAATATGTCTATCCCATGGTGTGTATGTATTGCTTTGTTCTTCTTTTAAAAATACCATGCTCTTCTCTCTCTATCCTCTCGCTCTCCTCCTCCTCGCTCTCTCTCTCATCTGTCTCTCCTCTCTCTCTCTCAACATCCTTCTCCTCTCTCTCCCTCTCTCTCTCTCTCAGGGTCTCTCTCTATCTCTCTCTCTCGTTCTCTCCTCTCTATCTCTCTCTGTCCCTCCTCCCGTCTCTATTCTCCTCTCTCTCCAAGCATTCTCTATCCTATCTATTATCCCTCCTCCCCTCTCTCTTCTCCCCATCTCTCTCTCCTCTCTCCCCCCTTACTTTGATCTATTCTCCTCTCAATCCCCTCATCTCCCCATTACCCCTCTTGTCACGTCTCATCTCTGCTCCTCCGCTCTCCTCCTTCCCTCCCTCTCTCCCTCTCTCTCTCTCTCTCTCCATCCGCTCTCTCTCTCTCTCTCTCTATCTCTCTCCTCACTCTTCTCCCTTCCTCTCTTCATCGCTCCTCCTCTCTCTCTCTCTCCTCTCCCCATCCACCAGTCACCTCTCCTCCTCCTCTCTCGACTCTCTCTCATCGCGCTCCTCCTCATAGCTCCTCATTACTCCTCCCTCGCTTCTCTTTCTCTTCACCTCCTCCTCTCTCATCTTCCTCGCTCACTCTATTCCTCTCTCTCCCTCCTCCTACTCTTCTGTCCTCCTCCTTTCCTCAGGATCTCTCTATCTCTACATCTCTCCTCTCCGTCGAATCTCTTCCTCCTCTCCCTAAGCTCT
>CM065681.1:86273554-86276054 GCA_017654935.2 Phymorhynchus buccinoides
TTTAAAGATGCATAGACAAATCTCTCGTAATGAAATTTCTGGTTGAAAAGTTACAAATACTCTACTAGTATAGGCCTAGTGTATAATAATTATACTAGCACTAGCATTAGTTCTCTATGTCAGCTAGCTTCCTACGTAGAGAACAAAATACCTGATTGTATCTGTTCGTAAATTCATTTGTATTCTGCGACAATTAAAAACTGTTTACCTGTTTTTACTGCAACTTCCAAATATTGGCATCTTTGCTAGCATTTTTGTTCTGGAGATTGCTAACGCTATTCAGAAAAGACCAGTGGTATGCGGGGAAGAAATTATTATAGGACTATATTGCGCTACGATTCTCTTCAAGAAAAAAAATAATGTTTCAAGAAACTATAACAAATAAGGAAAGTCTAGTTTATTTCTTGATTACGTTTGTGTCCGTGAATCCAATTTCTGCTCTGTTATTCTGACAAAAAGCGTGATGCCAGTGTTAAGAAAACTCTCTAACCTCGTGGGTCAACTTCGCCGAACAATGGGCACTGCCGCTGGGTTTGCCATCACTTACGGAATGTACAAGACTCTTTTGGATGAGAACAACTCCTTTGTGATGAAAGCCCGCAACGAAGCACCGCCGTTTGTCTCCACTAGAATCCAAAAACCTCCGTTCGACGATACCAGCGCACTTTCAACACGGTCACCGTCAAATCTCTCCCCATCTACAGCTAAACCCCAGCCCTGCGTTGTGTCTCACGACAAGGCTTTCGCCCTCTTTATCTGCTTGCGGGTGAAAGATGGCGCGGATGTTGGGAAGGTGGCGTCATCCGTGGCTAAGATTCAGCAGTACGTGGAAGAAGTAGAGAGCCCCGCCATCTCCTGCTGCGGAAACTACCAGATCTACGCCGGTGTAGGCTTCGGGCCCGAGTTCTACCAGCAGCTGAAGAGCGGAATGCCGCAGCCCTTTTCCAACGCCAAGCACAACTTGCTCAGCGAGGGCAGTGTGGGCGGGGACGTGCTCATCCACGCCAAGTCCAACACGCAGGGGATGCTGCAGCAGCTAAGTCAGAAGGTGCGCAACAACCTCCCGCAGGACTGCATCCTTTCCCACGAAGAGACCTACGGGGAGCACAAGGACGCGGAGATCGTGGCTAAACGTCAGTCTCCCGGGGAGCCTCTAGGCATCCTCAACTACCAGTACTCTAAAGGAGAACTAGAGCTGGTGCCGCCCAGCACAGCCGCTTACAAGCCCGCCAAGCCCAGCCTGATGTTCGTGCAGGAAGCCGGCAACGAAGACACGGAGCCCAGAAGGCGCGACATCGCCGTGCACCCTCACACGGGCGGCAGCTACGTGCTGACGCAGAGGTGGGTTCACAACGTCAAAACCCCGGACAACAAGTGCAGGATCTGCATGAACTACTGGGTGGACAAAGCCTGGGAAGAGTGCACTCACATCCTGGGCGATCGCCGCTTCAGAAACGGCCCCGACGTTCTAAGGGAAGATTCGGCGACCACAAAGGCGGACAAGTGGATGAGCGAGGCTTACAAGGATTGCCTGGCTCTGCAGAAGAAGCACCCGAACATCGTCTGCTCGCCCGGAAGCTTCGCCCCGCCTTACCCGAATCGGATCGTTCGCCAGTCCGTGCCTTACCAGAAGCCCGGTGGGGAGTTGGGGTTGTTCTTCATCAGCTACTGCTGCTCCCCCCAGCAGCACACGGTGTTGATCAACCGGCTGGTGGCTTCCATGTGCGGCGAGGACAGGCTGAATTCAGCGTGTTCCGCGGTGTTCAGGCTGTCCCGCAACGTGCACAGTGCCTGCTGGTACTTCCCGGGGATGGACGAGCTGGCCGCGCTTCGGGATTAATGTGCGTGCGTGTGTGTGTGTGTGTGTGTGTGTGTGTGTGTGTGTGTGTGTGTGTGTGTGTGTGCTGGAGCTCTGTGTGTGTACGTGTGTGTGTGTGTGTGTGTGTGTTGTGGGGAGAAGGTATTGTGTGTGTTTGGTGAAGAGGCGGCAGCTTGCATGTGCGTGCGTGCGTACGCACGCGCGCGCGCGCGTGTGTGTGTGTGATGATATTTATGTGGTACTCATATCCTTTCGAAAGTGACATTATTTTCACAGTCATTGCATCTCTCTCTCTCTCTCTCTCTCTCTCTCTCTCTCTCTCTCTCTCTCTCTCTCTCTCTCTCTCTCTCTCTCTCTCTCTCTCTCTCTCTCTCTCTCTCATTCAACCCAGCCAACCCAGTGTCTTACTTATCCGATTTACTTCAAATAAATTATTACATGTTTGTATTCACTTTCGACCAAGGCTCTTTTAATATTTCGTTTCCAGACTCGTGCCTTTCTTTCTGATGCCTGTCTGTGTAATGAACATAATTACAAAAGTATGTGCCAATTTAAGATGCATAGTTAAGCAAATTATCCATGATAGCACAATGTTTATCATTATTGTAGAAAATGTCCTTTTGGTAAGCCTACAGGACAAGAATTATCAACAACAACAACAACAAAATCCGAAGATAAATT
>CM065681.1:86281054-86298554 GCA_017654935.2 Phymorhynchus buccinoides
TTTTATCAGTGGGATTGCCCCCTTTAGGTTGGAATAGGCCTACAATTGTTATATAAGTTGCAGTATTGTATTCAAACTTGATTGGGAATGTGAATGTGGTCTCTATGTTTCTTCTTAGAATGTTCATGTTGTAACTATTTTACTTGTATAATTAATTGTGTGAGAGTGTGCGTGTGCGCATGCATGTGTGTGTATGTGTGCGTGTGCGTGTGCGTGTGTGTGTGTGTGTGAGTAAGGAAGTAAGAGAACGTTGTGTGTAAGCATCGTGCTTATTTTACTTTCTAATGATTAATTATTTGTTTGCCTTTAATGTTCTTGTTATCAATGTAAAGCGCACTGAGCTCATGTGAGAAAGAGCGCTATATAAATTTCCATTATTATTATTATTATTATATAACAAGTTTTTCTTCTTCTTTTTTTTTCCTTCTTTTTTCTTATTTTGATTTCAATGAAATAATCAGGAAAGTTGCGAGGAAGTGTGGGTGTCCAAAATTTGAACGAGTACTGGTATATGATTTCGCCAGACTGATTATGGCCAGAACCCCATAAATTTGGCGATTTTCAGGCAGAAACGATAGTCGGAATGCGTTCAATCAGTGGAATATACTTTTTCTTTAATCGAGATCACAGTTTTGACTGCTTTTCTACTTCCCGTGGGAAGAAGCGGCACTAGGGAGTCTTTGGGGTTGTTTGTTTCTTTTTGTACATGGACATGGTTTATGCATGCCTTATTCTAGTGGCCCTAGTGAGAGTGGTCTCACTCTCATACTCTCTCATGTTCTTTCAACTTGTAGGCCCACGTTTTCTTCTGGTCTTTTTTCTTCCAAATAAATCTTTTGTCAAGCAGCCAGGCTTCAGCGAAGTACACTTAACCATTTCACCACCAGCAATGTTTCAGCCAAAATTCTCTGTCAAAATTACCTGGGTAAAGAAAAGTTGGCATCTGCAATACTGTGAATCCCCCTATGACATGCATCAATTTAGGCCGTTCCTTGTCTCCCCAAACTAGGTCCTTGGATAATAGATCCTAATTTAATGCCTTGTAGCGACGTGGATGTTAAATCAGTATGGTGCATAAATGTGACATTGGTGGTGAAAGGGTTAACAAGAATCCTAATTGCACAAAAGGCTGGTTATCAATTGGCCAGAGTTTGACCTAATTACGAGAAATGGAAGAAAAAAAACCCACCAAATTAAGCCGAATTTCAGTTTTAAGGAAATCAGAAAACGGATCAACAGAATGCGTTCATACATTTACAAATTGCCTAATATTTGAATTTGAAACACTTTCAATGTAAAAGTGATGCAGATGTGCCGACTGGAAGTGCCTGGGTTATGGCCTTTCAGATAAACTCACAGAACGGCAGAAACCAGACACGACGTCACAAAACTAACTAACCAGAGAATGTGTTACCCGCTATCCTGGCCCAGGTCGTATGATAGTTTAGTGATGACATCTTCAATGGTTTGGCATTCACTTAAATGTATATCAATAAGGTCATGTCAAAGCCATTGTGTCATCATAGTCATTGTGTCAGTAAACTATAATTATGACTGTGTCCTTGTTTTCGCCTTTGCTGAAAATTGCAAGACATTGCTAACATTGCTAGATTTAAGGAATTTGCCATTTTACAATGCAAATTTACAATAGAATTGTATTTTAAAATGTTTTGATGTTTGATATTAATAGAACAGTAATTTTGTTAGACTTTTGCCACACAAAACTACCAAGGTATGAGCCGTGGAAAGTGGCACAGCAGAGGGAGTGGAGGGTAGGAGAGAGTAGAGGGGGGAATCCTTCCATGTTTGTTCCGAAAGGCCAAAATGAGCCCTCTAGTTGATATTATTATCATTATTATTATTATTATCTGTGTATCGATTTTCTCACAAAAAATCTACTAGACGGATTTTGATCACTTTTAGCAGAGATATAACAACAACTTCTTTAGGAAGCCTCCTTACTGTGTTCATGACCTTGGTGATTGCTATTGTTTGTTTGTTTACTCTTTTGTGTGTGTGTGGGGGGGGGGGGGGGGGGGGGGGGGGGGGTGGGTCCAATTTTCTAAAAAAGATGTCGGTGAATTTTAATCAAATTTGGTAGAGGCGAAAACAATCCATTAGCAAGAGTTCATCCAAATGTTCATGATCCTGCTGATGTTTCTGTGTGTGGTAAGATTGTACTTGATTCTGTCTCTTCCGAAGTGTCGGTTGTCTCCGTCTCTAGATCCGTTTGCGACGTGGTACTCTCTGTCTCCTCTTTAGCTTTATGTCAATCTTTCCCTGCCACTTTGTTCACAACTAACGACTCGTGTTCTTCGCATCTTTTAAAATTGTTGCAACCGTCGTTTTATGGGTAACCCCAGTTGGTTCTGTCTCTCTCTCTTAACCTTTTCAAAAGTAGGCCTACTTAGCAACTGTCTCCTTGTTTGTAAATCCCCGTCGATTCACTTTTTCTCATTGAATCTTCAGAAGTGGTAGCAACCATCTCCTTCTGCGCAACTCCTGTCGGTTCTTTCTCTTTCTCCACATCCTTAGAGGTAGTATGAATGAAAGCTCGTGTAACGTCCTCCGGCCAGGAACAAGCACACACGCGGGTCATTCATAACTATACAGATAGTGGGACAATCCCGGAGGCACCGCAACACCAGGAAAGTCCCGAAGTTTTAAAAGATAAAATCATGAACCCTTTCACCGCCAGCCATCGTTGAGCCAATTCCATTCAAGCTACTTGGCTACAGAAAAGATTTTGTCTGCAATATTGTTGGATTTCTCTGTGACACATTTAGAATGGGGTCAATCCTTACTGCCTAAATTTAGGAACACAATATCATTGAATAACAGACCCTGATTTCAAGAGTTTTTATGACATGGCTGTTAAATCATTGTGGTGCCAAAATGCGACATTGGCGGTGAAAGGGTTAAGATAGTTCAAAAAACGATTGATAAGTAGTAGGAGCAACCGTCTCCTTGTTTGAAACCTCCTCCGTTGGTCCTCTTTCTCTCTTTGCATCGTCGGAAGTAGCAGAGCTGATTCTAGGAGTTTGAAAAAGTGGGGGCGTTCCCCCCCTAAGAATGAAAAAAATGTGCCAGGTCCAATGGATACGATGGGAAGGGGGGGGGGGGGAGGCGGCCGATTCAATCTTCGCTAGCCATGGCCACTTCTTCAGCCACTCGTCTTGGAACCGGTGTTCCCTCGCACTAGTGCCGGTATCTTCAGGCTGCTTCTCCAAGACTGTTGATGCAGTAGCTGTTTCTGCAACATCTTCTGCACACTGGTTTGGCAGAGGATATCTTTTTTTTACTTTGCCGCCACAAAAATCAAAGTTGAAGAGCGTCATCGTCCGCTTCGTTTTGAAGAAAATTCAACATGGCGGGTAGGACTCTCGCAACTTCTTGTCGGTAGAACGAGATGAACGCAATTGGTTGCTTTACACTAACATTGTAAAGGAACCAATGAAATATCGAGAAATCATTCATTCCTGCTCGGTGTTTTCGGTTTGTGCAGACGACGGATTTTGCAGACGATGAAGGAATTCCCACAGCGATCGGTAAAAAGTGCGGACTGTTCTGCAAATATGCGGGCGTCGGCACGCGCTTAGTCCTGATTATTGCGGGAAGGAACACATTTTGCGGCGATTTTACCAATCCTGCATCCTAGAATCAGCTCTGAAGTAATAGCAACCATTGAAGTAGAAGTAGTAAGTTCTTTCTCATCTTCAGAAGCAGCAACAACGGTCTCCTTGTTTTCAACTCCAGTCGGTTCTTTCTCTCTCTTCGCATCTTCAGAAGTAGTAGCAACGGCCTCCTTGTTTCCAACTCCAGTCGGTTCTTTCTCTCTCTTCGCATCTTCAGAAGTAGTAGCAACGGCCTCCTTGTTTCCAACTCCAGTCGGTTCTTTCTCTCTCTTCGCATCTTCAGAAGTAGTAGCAACGGCCTCCTTGTTTCCAACTCCAGTCGGTTCTTTCTCTCTCTTCGCATCTTCAGAAGTAGTAGCAACGGCCTCCTTGTTTCCAACTCCAGTCGGTTCTTTCTCTCTCTTCGCATCTTCAGAACCAGTATAAGTTATTTCCGTTTTGTTTCCTACAACCCCAGTTGGCTTTTTCTGGCTGGCAGCTTCGGGATTCAAATCCTTGGCACATGGGTCATTGGCGGGTAGGCCTACGAGCTGCGGGTAATTTAAGCGTCGCTCGATGTTGCGTATAAACGTAGGGGGAGATGGTCTTCGCCGGTATATGCTGTACCTACGCTTGGGAGGGGGGCGGAAGTGTCGGTACAGAGCGACTGCTCCGCCCACCACTGCCACGATGGCGAGGATGACGCCAAAGGCGACGCTGACCACCGGGTAGTCCATGTCGATCAGGCCCGTGCGGTTGCCACTGACTGTGGACAGAGGAACATGTGGTCAACAGTAAGACACTGGACACTGGAAACATTTATTTGACAAGGATAAAGATTTTAGGCGATGCCTATTCTTACAATCTGTCCTAAGAGAGACAGAGACAGAGAGAGAGAGAGAGAGAGAGAGAGAGACAGAGAGAGAGAGAGATAGAGAGAGAGAGAGAGAGAGAGAGAGAGAGAGAGAGAGAGAGAGAGAGAGAGAGAGAGAGAGAGAGAGAGAGAGAGAGAGAGAGACACAGGGAGAGAGAGACAAAGAGAGAGAGAGACAGAGAGAGAGAAAGAAAGAGAGAGAGAGAGAAAGAGAGAGGGGGGTAAGGAGACAGAAAAGGAGAGGGCGTAAGAGATAGGGTGGTGATGAAGTTCAGAGAGAGAAGGGTGGGTGGGTGAGGGGGGTTAAACAAAAGATACAGAGAGAGAGAGAGGGGATTACCTGACTTTTCCACCCAGGCTTTCCACACCGGACTTTTCCCACCCTAGGTTGTTTTCCTATCCGTATTGTTTACACCTATTCATACATCTATGTGTCTGTCTACCAGTCAGTCGTTTCTGACCATGACTGCCAACTAGCAAAGGGGGTGCAGATGCTATTTGGGCGGGCTGGGCGAGAATTTCCCTATAGTGGAGATGCCTTGCCCAGGGTACATCCCCACTCTCTAGGTCAAAGCGATTTGAGGAGTGCTGGTATTGGGGAAGGTCCCCAAAGGCCAACCCATTCCCGTTAGCTGCAGCACACCAGAGCCGGTGCAAATGCCCCCCTTGTTCAAGTTGAAGTTGAAGTAAAGAGGAGACGGGACACGATCACGGAAACGGATCTGAAGACGAAGACATGTTGAGATTCTTCTTCTGCGTTCCCAGGCCAAAAAGCCATAATGGGTAAGGTACGTATGTGTCCGGTTTTCAGTTTTTACTAGTCTCCCCGCTGCGTACAACAACACATTCCGATTTCGGAGGAGCTCAAAGGAGAACAATATTTGGAAGATTTTTTTTTAAAAAAGAGGCAGGATAATGGGCCAATAAGTCAGAAAGATAGTACACGAGAGCAAGCAAAGGGAAAAGGCAGAGTCAAAGAGTGCGGCAGATTAGAGGAAGTTACAAGCACAGAACTTCCAGAAGGAAGGGGGACTATTTTTACGAAAGACATCCCCCCTCCAGTCTCTCCCAGTCTGGGAGTCTCTCCCAGTGGGGATCACTGGGAGAGACTCGAGGAGGGGGCGGGGTCGTCCAGCTCCCCGTATGGAGGCACGAGGCATCCACGCACTGCCCCACACACATACTCGGATACTTCTGAATCTGACACGGCTTAGACACACTGACGCACCACGATTAAGTCTGGTTTTTTTTTCTTCTGGGTATCTGTGACCCACATTCAAATGTTCCCAAGTTCAAATTGAGGCTGCTCTTTTAAAATTATGTTTCGTTTTCAATTTGGGGCCATTTGCATGGGAGTCAAGCCTGATCAAAACAACATTTTCTTACCAGCTGTAAGAGGGAAAACACGTGAAGCCAGTGAATTTGACACGTGACATGGTGGGTCTTTACCGTTTCAAGCAATGGCTGGTACCCACGTGTCGTCATATCCGGCCACAAGGAGCGCCATATTATGGGAGACCGCCATCTTAGTCCTTACCTTTTTTTGAAAAATGCTAGATCGATGCTGCGTATTTGGCTGTTCCAATTCGAAACTTATCTAAATTGTATTTATAACATCTGGATGTTTTCTTTACACGTTTAAATAACATTTTCACTTTGTTTACACACAAATAAGGACTAAGATGGCGACACTTCCGTTGGAAGGGTCGAGATGCGCACGCAGGTGGGTTGGAGCCATACTGGCAAATACATTTGCCGATGACGTTCCTGTACACTACAAATGCGGTTAGGTATCGGCGCCAAGCTTCCTTTTTGTTGTCAGAAATAGTCCGCGTGCGTGTGCGTGCGTACGTTCTTGTCTCCCTCATTCAAGTGCAGTTTAAGGGAAGTAATCGACCCGTCGTGGCGTCGTGGAAACACAGACATCGGATTAGTTCCCTTCATTTGCAAGAGTCACGAGTAAAACAGCACACGAACAAACACATACACGCGCGCGCGCGCGCGCACACGCACACACACACACGCATGTAAACAGGCACGCGCACGCAAACACACTTGACAAATACGCATTGGCCGCTTAGAATAGGTTCGAAAAGGCCGCTGAATGACATAGTAAACTTACACACTTATTTTGGAAACAAATTCGTTATTGTTCACCACTGCAGGACAGAATCGCACAAAAACAGAACAGGACACAAAAAGAGGGGAAAGGACTACGTCAAATGCTCGTGTTAATAAGGGTGGAGAATGTGTTGAAATCTCGACTAGATGTAGATGAATATAACAAAGAAAAAAAATATGTGTGGAGAAGGGGGGTGGGGATGGGGGGGTTAGACTGGATGAAAGTACGAATAAAGAAAAATGGAAAGATTGATGGTAAAGCAGGGTTTGAATTTCTTTCTGTCTTAGGGGGGTACGCTCTTCTCTTGTTTACGGTTTTAAAGACCCACCAGATCACGTGTCAAAATCACGGGTCTCACGTGTTTTCCCTCTTATAGCTGGTAAGAAATCTTGTTTTGACCAGGTTTGACTCCCATACAAATGCCCCCAAATTCAAAACGAAATATCATTTTAAAGAGCAGCCTCAATTTGAAGTTGGGGAATTTGTATGTGGGTCACAGCTACCCCCCCAAAAAACCACCAAGGGCCTTAATCGTGGTGGGTCAGTGTCTTTATGGGGTATCTTCACCCCAGTTTAACATTTTAAAGGGTCAAGACGAAAAACTCATTTCTTTAACCTCATTAACAGCTACAGACAGAATTCATGATCTAAAATCATAGTTGACGGAATTTTCTAATTCTGTTTGTTTCATGCGGTCAAAACTGGGTTTTTTTCATTTTTTCTCCAAA
Organism: Phymorhynchus buccinoides; assembly: GCA_017654935.2. Taxonomy (NCBI): domain Eukaryota; kingdom Metazoa; phylum Mollusca; class Gastropoda; order Neogastropoda; family Raphitomidae; genus Phymorhynchus; species Phymorhynchus buccinoides. The sequence goes on from CM065681.1 coordinate 86,288,393, forward strand.
TGTCATAAAATGAAGGGGCTATGAGGCCTAGAGGCCAAGACGTTTTAAATCTGAACTCGAAGACAACTGAAGCATCAAATCGTCGTCGTGTTTGAGAAAACTTTTTATTATCCAGAAACAATCTTACGTCTAATTACTTTTTGTTCTGAGTGTTGGCTTAGATTTTTTTTTATTGAAAAGCTCCCAGCCTGGCTTAGACTAGTCTGATCTAGATTCTACTCATATAGACTATTGTCGATGTTATTGTGCAAATTCTGATAAACTGGCTTTCAATTTTTGAAAATCTCTAAAAAGGAAAACACCAACCGATGGTGTATTTTTGTATGATACGGTCAACGACTGTACAGGGGAAGATAAGCATCCGGTCTCTTTTCCCTATATGAGTAGTGAGGACAGAAACACTGGTTATGTCCCTTTTAAACAGGACACATTTTACACGTCGATAGACCAGTTGAATTCTCCATTCAAGTTCCAGTCTGAGTTTTTGGATAGCCTCCACTGTGAATGGTGTACTGTCGCCACTAACGATAACTCTATCAGCGAGAGAGAGAGAGAGAGAGAATAGAGAGACGGTAGAGAGTTTGAGCACTTCTGACGAGGAGAGAGACGGAGAGAGAATATCAGAGTTAGAGAGAGAGAGAGTTTATCCGAGAGAGAGAGAGAGAGAGATTTTTCTGCCCTTGGGTGCGCCTTCTGTCAACGGGTCAAGTGTTAGTCTATCAGCCCAGTTCGCCTTACCCTTTTAGAATATCTTTGATACGGTAACATGCTTCGTTTGAAGCACTTCTGACGTGGAGCAAAATCATGTCAGGGCTGTCTCTCACTCAAGAATATCACAGTTACACTAAATGAAGCGGTACGTTTATCCGTCACTCGAGATAGCTGTCATTTTGTAATGATTGTTTGTTGTCTGCCCTTGGGTGTGTGTCTATTTGGCTGTCAACGATTTAAGGGTGTTTTACGTGTTTATGATACTATCATTGATAGAAACAAGCGCGAGATCGCAATAGTTTGCGGCAGGCGGTCTACCGCGTACCACTCCAATCATGAAATTCACCTCCCCTGGCTTTTCAATAATTTTAATCTGGGCAACCAGGGATGTTAGTAGACTATACATCCCTGGACAGAACGAGTTTTGGCAAACATTAGTAGTCTAGTATATCCAACTTATTCTAATCAAAAAGATGGACTACTTAAGAGCTCGGCGAACCGGGCTGATAGTGTTATCGTTAGTGGGGACAGTACACTATTCACAGTGCAGGCTATCCAAAAACTCAGACTGGAACTTGAACGGAGAATTCAACTGGCCTATCGACGTGCAAAATGTGTCCATGTTTTGAAAGGGACATAACCAGTGTTTCTGTCCTCACTACTCATATAGGGAAAAGAGACCGGATGCTTATCTTCCCCTATACAGTCTTTGGCATAGAGAACGAACACTCGTGGCAAATGCCCTATTGGTTTCCCCCACGGAAAATGCGACCAGTTTATGTTTAACGTCTTCTCAACCGAAGTCATATGAGACATTTCTATAACTTTTAGATTTTGGAGAGAAGGGGGGAGGGGGGAGTGAAAAAAGATTTTCTCAAAATAGAGATGTTTTTGTTGGAAAATGCGGATGAGTTTCCTGTTATATACGTGAACACATCTTCGTGTTTCGTACTTCCAGATTTTAGAAAGATGCAGATCAACACCCCCCTGTCACAGTCTTGGTTCATTCGCGTTCTTTCCGTCTCGCCTTTTATCTTCTACTACTATAGTGTAACCTCCCTTATAAGACCTCCCATATAAGACTCCCTCCCATATAAGACCTACTTTTCTGACATTGCCCTTCTTTGTAAGTATTCAAATTACCTCCCTCTTAAGACCCCTCTCTTTGAAGACCTCATTTTGGATGATTTTTGAAGGTCTTGGAAGGTTCCACTGTATTATTGAATGCAGAATATTATGTGAACACATCTTCGTGTTTCTTCCTTCCAGATTTTTTAGTAAGGATGCAGATCAACGCACCCTGCCACAGTCTTGGTTCATTGCGTTCCTTCCGTCATGCCTTTATCTTCTTTATTTTCTACTATTATTGAACGCATATTCGTTGTAGAACCATTATAAACTCAGCTAGTTTTGTCCCTAAGTCAGTCGAACTTCTGAACAAGATCTCTGCTAAGACCAAATAATGAGGAATTATATATTAGCTTAGGCCTATAGGTATATTTGGTCAATCTGTACAGTAGTGTGGGAGTAGTGTGACTGTGTATGTGTGCATGTGTGTGAGCGTGCGTGCGTACGTGTGTGTCTGTCCGTATGTCTCTATGCCTGTGTGTGTGTATGTGTGTGCGTGAGAGAGAGAGAGAGAGAGAGAGAGAGAGAGAGAGAGAGAGAGAGAGGAGAGAGAGAGAGAGAGAGAGAGAGAGAGAGAGAGAGAGAGAGAGGGAGAGAGAGAGAGGGAGAGATAGAGTAGAGAGAGAGAGAGACTTCAGAGAGAGAGAGAGAGAGAGAGAGAGAGAGGGAGAGAGAGAGAAGAGGGAGGCGCATGAAATGTTGGGAACGGGAAGGGACCCAAAATATAAGCTTTGGTACTTGGAGAGGGGGGGGGGGGGGGGGGGGGGGGGGGATGTTAATAGAAAATGGTGGGAAAGAGGGCAGTTCTTAATGTTTTGATAGTCGCTTGTATCGACCCTAACTATGTTCAATTTTTTTGCTTCAAGTAGATTTGTCATTAGTTGTGTTTCCTTGATTGTATTGTGCTTGTACGAGACCACACTGTAATTTCACCTTCCGTGATAATAAAGTATTTTTGACGCACTTGACTTGCGCGTCTATATGGATGAAAATGCACATTAAATACAGAAAACGAAAGAGGTTTTGCTTAATCTGCAGGAAGCAAGGTAATACTGAACCCCCCCACAAAACCAAAAACGGAAAGAACTGATAAATGGAGGAGAGGGTGTCAGGAGTTCGAGGACCCAAATGGGAGTCTGGCTCCTGACGCCCCAGCTACGAAGAACTAACATTCTAAAGGGACCCTCAGTGGACGGAGGTCCCAGGGATGCACTATCTTTTAGCACGCAGTGCCACTGGTACCCTCTATCCCGCCTCTAAGACGTCTAGACTGTAGGTGAATAAGTCCGGATAATTTTTGCAACGATTGGGAGCCCTGTGACCGAAGTGTGTAAATGTACACGTTAAATACAGAAAACGATAGAGATTGACGTGCTCTATCTGCAGTAAGAAAGGCAAGACTGGAGAAGAAAAAACACACTCACACAAAAACGGAAAGAACTGACAAATGGAGGAGGGGTGTCAGGGCTCCCAGGGACCCCCATTTGGGGGTCTATAAAGTACTAAAATTCTAAAGGACCCTCTAAAACAAATGTGCAGGGGGTCCCAGGGATGCACTAGAAAAATTATTTTTAGCATTCGCAATGCCACTGGGCCCCTGCATCCCGCCTCTAGGACCCTCTAATCTATACTGTAAGTGAAGGAGTCCATGCATGGGACCCCTTGTTTTGCGGGACGATTTGCGAGCCCTGTGGTGTTGATTTGCATCTTTGCCCAGCTTTTTCTTTGTGGGGAGTAGAGGACTGCAGGATGATGATGGGGTTTCCTAGCAGTACGCACGTACGTACCAGGGCTCCCAACCGTCCTGCAAAAGTAACAAGGGGTCCCAGGGACTCCTTCACTTACAGCATAGAGGGTCCTAGAGGCGGGATAGAGTGTCACAGTGGCATAGCGAATGATAGAAAAAATTTTTTTCTGGTGCATCCCTGCACATTGTTTTAGAGGGTCTTGTAGAATGCTAGTACTTCATAGACCCCGAAATGGGGGTCCCTGGGAGCCCTGGACCCTCTATCCCGCCTCTAGGACCCTCTATACCGTAAGAGAAGGAGTTCATGCAGGGGACCCCTTGTTTTGCGGGACGATTTGGGAGCCCTGCGGTGTCGATCTGCATCTTTGCCCAGCTTTTTCTTTGCGGGGAGAGTAGAGGACTGCAGGATGATGATGATGATGATGATGATGATGATGGGTTTCCCTATAGTACTACGCACGCACGTACGTGCGCGTCTTACCATCAATGATCACACGGCACCACTTGTTGTTGCATAAATAGGTGAAGGATCCTTTACGGCTAGGAGCCGTGGCCCGAGAAGACAGTTTGAGCTGGCTATATTTACGCCCCAGCTTGGCCAGCTTGTACTTCCTACTCAGGGACGGAGAGCGCATCTTGCACGAGTAGCGGCCGCAGGTCCCGATGACGTAGAACACCTTCGTGTTCGATAATCTCACGAACCTCCACACCACGTTGGGCCTGCCGTAGTCTTTGCAGACGAGGTAAAAATTGGCCTTGTACACTCGCACGTTCACGTAGCGTTTGGGGCAGTTCACGATGCGTACGCCTGGGGAGAACAAGACAGTGTAGGAGCAAAATGAACACCATTTTCATGTTATACAGCTGGCCGCCAGACCTTAGCAGGGCTCCCAGGGACCCCCATTTGGGGGTCTATGGAGTATTAAAATTCTAAAGGACCCTCTAAAACAATGTGCAGGGGGTCCCAGGGATGCACTAGAACAAATCTTTGTTAGCATTCGCAATGCCACTGGGACCCTCTACCCCGCCTCTAGGAACCTCTATACTGTAAGTGAAGGAGTCCATGCATGGGACCCCTTGTTTTGCGGGACGATTGGGAGCCCTGCCTTAGAAAGGTCAAAGTCGTGTCTAACGTCATCGATATGCGTAGGCTGTATATTATAATTACCAAATGAAGGAATAGACAAATGAAGTAATCAAAAGAACCAAATTCTATCGTGGTTCGTGATACATGAACGTACGCTTGGGGGGGGAGAGAGAGAGAGAGAGAGAGAGAGAGAGAGAGAGAGAGAGAGAGAGAGAGAGAGAGAGAGAGAGAGAGAGAGAGAGAGAGAGAGAGAGAGAGAGAGAGAGAGAGAGAGAGAGAGAGAGAGAGGGAGAGAGAGAGAGAGAGAGAGAGGGGGGGAGGGAGAGAGAGAGAAAGAAAGAGAGAGAGAGAGAGAGAGAGAGAGAGAGAGAGAGAGAGAGAGAGAGAGGAGAGAGAGAGAGAGAGAGAGAGAGAGAGAGAGAGAGAGAGAGAGAGAGAGAGAGAGAGAGAGAGAGAGAGAGAGAGAGAGAGAGAGAGAGAGAGAGGTGGGAAGGAGTTGGGAACGCAATCTACGACACATTTAGACTAGTCTAATCTGCATTTCCTTTGAACACTTGCATTAGTGCGTAACAATGGTACCGAGAGGCATTAATTCTGCGAATAGTAAATTGTGGATTTTTTTTCTCGATAAAACGTGCATGATGGTAAACATTTTGTGAACTACATTTTGCTCCCTAAGGTCAAAGCTATTTTTAGAATCACTCACCATGCATCTAGCCATTATGATGATTGAGCCACAGAAACATAAAAAGCTAAAAATGTTCAAAATGAGAAAATAGAGATTCCCGTTTTGCACGTGAGAAACTGGCAGGTTGGCCATACAAAGTGCAGTAGTCATCTTTGTTTCTATCACTCACCACCCAAAATCCACGACCTGACAAAGATGATCGAGAAGCAGATTCTGGGGCTCTGAGATCTGGCTGAAGCCTAAAGCAAGCAGCCAGAGCCATAGATGGAAATGTTCAGCAGTATACCTACCAACTGGGGGAATTCTGGACAATCACAAGGAGTGTTTCTGAGAAACTTTGACCAGGTGCTCTAAGCGTGATCACGCCCAAGACATGTCAGGGTCATTCACCGAAGACGTCTCCAAGATCGGTTCCAGAGCACCGCAAAAACCGCCAGAACACCTCAAGGACAACATGAAAGACCGATCAGTAGTTCCACAATCTGAAAATGGCTGGCAGAAACTGGCTTCAGGTGATGTAGGCCGTGTGTCAGAGCTGTATCAAAACCAGTCAAAAGACGTTCTCATAAAATGTCTGGCAGAAACTGGCTTCAGGTGATGTAGGCCGTGTGTCAGAGCTGTATCAAAGCCAAGCAAAAGGCGTTCTCATACTGTCCGATTTTGTCGAAAAAAACAGGTCGTTGATTTCACTCAAGTAACGGAATTTTTATTAGTTAAAAGTTCGCTTTAGTAAGACTCACTTTAGTAACAGTCTGTTTCCCTTGATTAAATTGGACGATATGAGAGAATATCTCAGAAACTGACAACGCAGACAAGGGAGAACTGCGCAGATAACCGTACTTTGCTACTCAAGGAGAAATGTCATCTTTAAAAAAAACCCACCCTAAATCTCTCTTCACATACGCCATATTCACAGCAGAATCCAAGTGTACAGAACAACAGACAAGAAATGTCTGAAGATTTCCACAATTCAACTAAATTAGAGACAAAACCATTCGTCATGTTTGGCATGCAATCAACACCAGTTTCCAATCACCACTTGTTGAAATGGCACAGGGTCACACGTATGTTGCTCCTAACCATGTTGTCTTTATTGTGTAGAGAGGGTTAATCTAATTACTGTTATTACACGTAAAAATCAACATAAAATAATATATTAAAAACTCACAAAGATTGGTAAAAAAAACAAAGATTTTTTAAATGATTTTGTTTAACGCACTCGCGGAATTTATGCCTCTCAGCCAATTATAGGCCTATTGAATTATGCTTATTTATTTGTTCGATGGAAATTCGTGTCGCAAGAAAACAAAAATCTTGCCTGTCTGGTGACTTTTAGCTTCTTTGTTGTTGTTGTTGCTTAAATGACTGATACGCCTATTGAGCCTATTGAGCAGTAACAATTTATCGATGCGACTCATATCCCCCCACCCCCCCATTCCACTTACTTTCAGCAGTTACAAATATAAAGAAAAACAAAGCGCACCGGGTCAGCAGCTTCGTCACAGCCTGTAAGTGAATACAGCACACACATCCATACACTCACAGACACACAGAGACACAGACACACACACACACACACACACACACACACACACACACACACACACATACACACACACGCACACGCACACGCACAAGCACCGCAGGGTTGAGACAGATCACGGGCGACATAATGAAAAAGCAAACCAAAAATCAAACAGCAAACAAACAAACAATGTTCAGGTCACGTCAGGTCAGGCTAATTTGAACAACACAGCCTTTTCCGTAGTTTCTCTTTTGTAAAAAATATAAATGAACACCAGCTAGATGGCACCACGACTTTTGAATTACTTTTGAAATACGACTTTTGGTTACGGGTCCGTAACCTGAAAATCTGGGCTCGGAGAGCTATTGTTTTTGTCTGGTCCGTCCGTCCGTCCGTCCGGCGTGCCTCCGTCCGTCCGGCTATTCGTCCGTTTTTTCTCAAAAACTATTCAGTCTATCATCATGAAATTTGGTATACTAGTTTGCCAAGATGCAAGCTATCCACTGATGTATTTAGTTTTACATTAAGGTCAAGGTCGCGCCAGTTACGGGGTCCAAACCCCGAAACACATAATCGCTAATATCTCGCGAAGTTTTGCATGTATTTTAATGCAGTTTTGTTCACAACATTTCTTGATGAATGGTCTATAACACAGTTGTCATGAAGTTTTCTGTGCGCGCGTGTGCGCATGATCGCGCGCGCTCAAATCACGGGTCCGAACCCCAAGGCTATATATAAAAAAAACTATTCAGTTACGTGCTGTTTTGATGCGTTTTTATGTAATTACGTGCTGTTTTGATGCGTTTTTATGTATGTGTACAGCCGACACATTCCGATTTCGGAGTAGCGATGCTGCGAGGGGACTTTGCAGCTGCTCGGGGTTGCACTTGTTTGTTTTTAGGTTGTTGTTTTTTTGTTTTCTTTTACTCAAAGTAACATGTTTCCTTAACATAACCCTTACTGTGTAAGCAAACCGCGGTGCGTTCAATACAGTGGAACCTCCCTTATAAGACCTAAACAAATCACCCAAAATGAGGTTTTATAAGGGAGGGGTCTTATAAGGGTAGTTTTAATACTTACAAAGAAGGGCACTGTCTCAAGCAGGTCTTATGTGGGAGGGAGTCTTATAATGGGAGGTCTGTTAAGGGATGTTCCACTGCATAGGAATAATAAGAAAATGGATTTGATGACGAACCAGAGCGTGGAAGCGGTTGATGAAAAATTCGCGCGGCAGCATTGACCGTGACCTTTGACCAATGACCTACTTTTTCGACTTCGTGCATGACCTAGATATCCTAATTTCCTACCCGCATGCAACATTTGAGGCTCCCGTGTCCCTCTGTTCAAACGCTATCGTGTTAACATGCATGCATAGTCAGCCACAACAAACAGACTGATAGCCCTGTAAACATTAAACAGGTTTTTGTTTCTGGTTGGGCCACAGCATCCAAAACAAATGCAAATCGTTTGAATAAAGTGCAGAATGCGGGGCTACAGATCATCACAGGCGGGATGAAAACGACCCCCATCCAAGCCATGGAAACGCACACCAGTTTGCGCCCTCTGGAAGACAGGAGACAGGAAAAGGTGCACATTCACGGTGAAAAGCTACTGAGAATGCCTTCCCACCCTTTGGACTCTGAGATACAAAAGCCAACCAAGAACAGGCTGAAACGAACCAGCTTCAACCACCTCTCCAAGAGTCTTCACCACAGAAATGAAGACCTGCTACCTGTCGCCTCTGCTGAAATGGGGATGCTACCCGATTTTGAGGAACCAGAAAACCTCCTGGAAGGGATCTCAATCATCACTGAAGTTCCTGGTTTAGAAAAGAAGGACTGTCAAGCCCCCTACCTCCAGAAAGCTTTGGCAATGGAGATGATTGAGAATCAATACTACCCCAGTGAGTGGAGTCATGTCTTCACTGACAGATCCTCAGAAGGAGCAGTCAAGAACGGAGGGGCGGGCATCTTCATCAGGAAAACAGATGGAACACTGATTCCCAAGGCCTTCCCAACAGGAAGAATCTCTTCAAATTACCGAGCTGAAACATCAGCTCTGAAACATGCAACCAATATCATTGCAAAGTCTGCCAACCCGCCACCGAAAGTGGTCTTCTTCACTGACTGCAGATCTCTGCTTCAGGCACTCCAAAGCACCAGAAGTGAACAAGACCTGAAGAGCATCAAGAAAACCCTCCATGATCTCTCAAAACAGTCCTCCGTCACACTTCAATGGGTACCATCTCACTGTGGGATCATTGGAAACGAGAAGGCTGACGCTCTCTCCAAAGCAGGCAGCAGAATGGAGCAGTTCAGCCATCCAGTGACCTACAGAGAAGCAAAAACAATCATCCACAACCACTACGGGTCCCAGTGGAAGAGAAGGCAGGGTGAAGACAGTGGTGTTGATGCAATCCACCAGCTCAACAGACACCAGCAAGCAACCCTCTTCCGGCTGAGGACTGGCCACTGCAGACTGCTGAGCCACCTAAATCGACTCAAAATCACCCATACCGATGAATGTCCATGTGGTTCAGGATCCCAGACCCCTGAACACATACTACAACACTGTCCAACACATGATGCTCTACGACGCCAAACCTGGCCAGGGGGGGTGGAGCTGCAGGTGCAGCTTTGGGGCAGCCGCACCGATCTGGAGAAGACAGTGGACTTCGTCATGGCGACCAGTTTGACAGTCTGACGCTGCCAGCTACATCGAACGCTGAAGAAGAAGTTTCTGGTAAATTCATTGCTTCCCCTGGACATGGCCTGGGTAGGGGGAACGCACCTTTATTCCCACATACCGCTGGGCCCAGACTTAACTGTAGATCTAATGTTCTACCCACGAAGTATAGTACAGTGGAACCTCCCTTATAAGACCTTCAAAAATCATCCAAAATGAGGTCTTATAAGGGAGGGTAGTTTTTATACTTGCAAAGAAGGGAAATGTCTTAGAGAAGTAGGTCTTATGTGGAGGGAGTCTTATAATGGGAGGTCTTATAAGGGAGGTTCCACTGTATACATTGTCTGTTGCCAGGGAGGAGAAACTGTTCTGCTTTGATGTCTATGAGGTCGTTGACGACTTCGTACATCATGGTGGCCTGATGTTTTGATCTTCTTGCCTCAAGTGATTCCCATTGAAGCTTGGAGAGCATGGCTGTGACGCTACTGGTGGTATCTTCATTCATAAAACAACCACCATCATAATTTGAGTCATGAGTGAAAAAAATAGACCAATGTTCCAACAAAATCGTACCTATTTTTGCAAACTATT
>CM065681.1:86318554-86331054 GCA_017654935.2 Phymorhynchus buccinoides
TGTGTGTGTGTGTGTGTGTGTGTGTGTGTGTGTGTGTGTGTGTGTGTGTGTGTGTGTGTGTGTTAGTGTTAACAGCATATCACCATGAAGGAATAAAGATAGGACGATGAAACTTGATGTGCATGTAGGCTAGGTACTGTAGATGTGCCTTTTGGGGTCAAGGTCAAGGTCAAGGTCATGACCTTGACGTATGACCTTGAAAACTGAAAATCTATGTTTAGCCATATCTCGGGCATCAGTCGACATAGGATGTTGAAACTTGGTTTGAAGGTGGTTTGGCTTATGCTCCTTCCGAATATTGTTGAGCAATCAAGGTCAAGGTCAAGGTCAAGGAGATCGCTGGACCCTGAAAATCGGGGGGTCGGAAAAATGGAGTTCCCAAGATAACAGCATATCATCATGAAAGAATATGGATAGGAAGATGAAACTTGACGTGCATGTAGGCTAGGTACTGTAGATGTGCCTTTTGGTGTCAAGGTTAAGGTCAACGTCATGACCTTGACGTATGACCTTGAAAACTGAAAATCTATTTTTAGCCATATCTTACGCACCAGTTGACATAGGATGTTGAAACTTGGTATGAAGGTGGTTTGGTTTATGCTCCTTCCGAATATGGTTGACCAATCAAGGTCAAGGTCAAGGAGATCTCTGGACCTTGAAAATCGGGGGTCGGTAAAAATGGAGTTCCCAAGATGAAATCAGGTGGGAATGTTGGCTGGGCTCCGCGGGTGATTCTCGAATGCTACATTCGAAAACTTTTCAATCTAGTTTTATTTATTTTTAAAGTTTATTGGTTGCGAGCTTTCGACTCAAATCGTATGGTCGCCATTATGCGTTGCGGTGCGTAAGGAAGGAAGGTAGGTGGCGGAGTGGTTAAGACGTTCGCCTGCCAATTTCTATAGCTATGCGTGAGTGACCCGGGTTCGAATCCGGGCCTTGTTCTTTCTTCCTATAGTTCGACGGGAAAATCGAACTGAACGTTGAGTCCTTCGATACGGGGACTTAAAGCTAGTCTGCCCAAAGCGCTTTAAGTACATATCCCACGGTAGTTGAAAGTCGGTAAGAGCAGGGAGAAATCCCGCTGCCTGGTAATACCAAATTGATAGCTGGGTTTCTTAAATCTACCCTCCCCCCCCCCCCTCTCTCATTCCTCCTGCCCCCGCCCACCACCACCACCAAAACAAATGTGGCGCTGCGCTCGCGGCTATGCGCTCTCCTGGTTCGTGCAACACAAATTCAAAGAGGGGCATCTCTGTGACCAGAAGATACGAACATAATACCAAAGTAGTCTGGCATGTTGTCACGAATGCGTCGATCGTAGACAATTAGCACAACACGGGTTAGCAGTATGTAAATTAGATTAAACTCCCAAAACGATTGGCTGTTTAGGTTAATTTACAGGATACAGCACGGTTCCCATAATCCCGATTCACATAATCCTTTGTTCTCAACAAAATACCGCGAGATCTCCCTTCCCGGAATTGCTCCCGTAAAAAATCACGGTTCCCATAACCATTTCTTACTCTTTCTATCACGGTTCCCATAATCAAGGACTGATGAGGTGTTCACCGAATGCTGTCGTCTATTTGTTGTCGCTTCAGCTACCAATGATGAACCTGATGAACCTGAACTGTTTTGCTCCCAGGCAGTTTATAACGACTATCGTTTCTGAAGATGAGTACAGTTAACATTCTTGGGCTATCTCGATTGAGGGAGACTGCCATTGACCAAACTGTTACCGGTGAAAATGGAGCTGAAGTTCGAGACGAGCAAACGTGGTGGAAAAGTATTATTTATCGACGGATTTAAGTTTCATTACAACAGAAAAGTTGGTGCAAAAGTGTATTGGCGATGTTCTCTCACCGGGTGCAAATCGACGTGCGTGACACGAGAAGAAGAAGAAGAGATGATCAAGGTAAAAGATCTGACTGTCTTGTCTCTGTCTGTCTGTCTGTCTCTGTCTCTGTCTGTCTCTCTCTCTCTCTCTCTCTCTCTCTCTCTCTCTCTCTCTCTCTCTCTCTCTCTCTCTCTCTCTCTCTCTCTCTCTCTCTCTCTCTCTCTCTCTCTCTCTCTCTCTCTCTCTCTCTCTCTCTCTCTCTGGCTTGATGATGTGGCCAGCAGATTTCCGAGAACCATGTGGAATCACCATGAAAACGTGACCCAAGGCTCCATCAGAACAAACAATTCGTTGGAGAGCTGGCATACATACTACTACCCGTGTTGACTGTCTAAGACGCACTCGTGACTACATGGGCATGAATGTCCATGAGGTGGGAAACAACACGGCTTAAAGGGGCACCCTGACGGATGAGCTTTTGTAAGAAACACGTCGAGATCACCAGGAAAACACCCTTTACAGAGATTGCAACACTCACTTTGCTCTGGTTTCACAGATATCAAACCGTCAAATCGGCGATTCCTCCTTAGCGGAGGTGATGGAAGTCAAATTATTTAACCCACAGAGAAGGCGTGTGCCGTCTCTTTTCTAATGGCCGCCAAATCGTGTGCACGAAATTTTTCGCAATACAATCCTTTTTTTTTTATTTTTTTTTTTATACAGTTTATCTATTTATTTATTTATTTATTAAGACAACTTTTATAGCGCCTAATCTTTAAGCTCTAAGCGCTTTACAGAAATCACTAAAATGAATAGTAAACACAATGAACAACAAGAGGCAAAGCCTGCAAGGCTCACGTCTGATTTTTATTACTATAGCAGGCATGGGAATTCCCATGACAATTCCCATGCCTGTATACACAGTAAAATAAAATTATTTCTATGCACCCCTACCCCTTTCTTTAAAATTTAATTATATGTATGCGCATGTAACATAGTGGAGCCCTATTTTTATTTTTGGCAAACAAGTAAAATTGAAAAGCATATTGACCAAGCTTTCAGAAAAAACATAGTGACCAATCCCCCCCCCCCCCCGCCGGGGTAAGGGGGGTCTACGGACACCTGTAGTAGGCCTAGTCTTTGCCTGTGGGTCTAAGCCTCTTACTCTTACAAAATTAATAATTGAAGTTGCGTGATCTGTTACTGTTTTAAACTGATTGTTCATGCGATGACTTGTTCCACATCATCTACATTTCTGTAAGATATTTTATATTAGTCCTAATATTTTATTTTCGTTTCGTTAATTCCTCCCCTCCCCCCCTCTGCCACAAAGCAAAGGTCAAGGTCACAGCCAGCAAGTTCATCCATGTTTATCTTCCCCTGTACAGTCTTTGCACATGGTGATCAATCGTCTAGGCCTAACAAAGGATTCGTACGTCGAAGGCAGTGAAATCGACGAACCCTGGATTTTCCGTATTTTTTTTTTTCAAGACTGAAATGAATGTGGGCTAAATGTTAAGTACGTCGTCTTGATTATGAGGTAAGGCATGGACTCTAGGCCTAGGCCTTGTTGCCGGAAGTGCAGTAGGCTAAGTTATGCGCAGAGATGATGCGCAAATGAACACGAACAACCGTTACTCAAAGGCGCAAATAAAGCTAAACAACCGGGCCGTCAACGCACACACTCGGTACATCCATTTGTTACAGAAAATATAAGTTAACGACGTTAAAATGTACCTATTTGTACACACCTGAAGTCTTGTGTTTCTTTTTAAAGAGCGTTTTTGTATATCTAATGGAGAGTCTTCTTTCCAGTATCTCCTACTCAGTACAACACTACAGTAATCTCTGCAACAAATGATTTTCTTTCTTTTGTTCCTTACCGATGTATCTGACTGCTTTGATCGCCATGACTTGAAGGCTCACGTCAAAATTAAGTATCCTGCTAACTTTAACCCTCTAACATCTTATGTTTTTTTGAGAAAATGACAACGTTAAAGTTTCAGTGGAGAGTGAGAGTCTTCTTTAGTTTGAAGAGTGTGACTGAGTCAAGGTTAAAGGTTGCACAACAGTAATCTCTGCAACAAATGATTATCTTTATTTTGTTCTTTATCAATGTATCTGACTGCTTTGTTCGTCGTGACTTGAAGGCTCACGTCAAAATCAAGTATCTTGCTAACTTTAACCCTCTAACGCCTTATATGTTTAGAGAAAATGACAACGTTAAGGTTTGAGTTAAGGTTAAAGGTCGGGGCCACGGACGCAACACACACACACATACACACACACACACACACAGACACACAACCGAACATGTACGATACTATAGACTCACTTTGTTTTAAAAAACGACGTGAGCCAAAAAGTATACATCAAACATTGACCAACACCCCCCTTCCCTGATCCCTCAGTCAATTTCTCAATCACGCCCAAATAATGAATGACATAATCTACAGTACACTTTCGCAACCAACTTGAAACACTCGCACTACTTAAAGAAGCCCAGGCCACTCTATTAACAAATCACACTCACACCCGCACTTATAACGAGAGAGAGAGAGAGAGAAAGAGAACGAGAGAGAGAGAAAGAGAAAGAGACAGACACACAGACAGACAGACAGAGACAGAGACGGAGACACAGAGTCAGACAGAGGGACAGACAGAGAAAGAGAGAAGAGAGAGACACAAACAGAGACAGAGATATATAGGACTGAAATACATGCATGCATAATAAAATAACAACTTACTATAATTTGTACATACAATAGTCACACACACACACACACACACACACACACACACACACACACACACACACACACACACACACACACACACACACACAAAAACTAAAGGAGTTTCGCTCACAACAAAGGAAATAGCTCCTTTTTTTTTTTTTATTGCACTACAAAAAAAAAAAACGCTTCAACCACAATGAGTGACCTCCACTCACCCCATCCAAAATGGCTACTCTCTCCGGTATCTCCGCCAAGGAGGAATCGCCGTTTTGACGGTTTAATTTCTAGGAAACCAGAGCAAAGTGAGTGTTCCGATCCTTCAAAAAGGCTGTCTTTCTGGTGATCTCTCCGTCAGGGTGCCACTTTAAACATTAACTGTGCCTGGTTTCACCACTTTTGTTTTCTTAAATGTATAAACGGAGCTTATGTTACGTCATTCACGAAAGAATGCTCGGTAAGTTGCAATGTACGCCTATCACTCATGTTGGACAACTGTTTAGCCTAGTAGATGTATTTCTCTCAGGGGAAGATAATGCTAGCGATCTATCAAACGGAAAAGCACGGTACAAAGTTCAGCTGATTGATTAACCGCTGTTGACCCGAGTAAACGGTTATCTCTCTCTCTCTCTCTCATCTACATCAGAAACATTGATCGACCATATTTATGTTACTAATACATCTAACATTGTTGAAACATCTGTACCTATTTTTGGACTGAGTGATCATTTTCCAATTTGTTTAACCTGGTGTAAAAAAGGTGTTAAAATTCCTAGATCCTACCATAAATACATTCATTATAGAAGTTATAAAGATTTTAACCCAGAAATGTTTTTGTCCGATCTGTGTAATACAGACTTTACAGAGGTCTATCAGCATAGTGACCCAGATGCAGCTCTGAGCGCATGGTATGATGCGTTTCTTGTGGTGTTCAATAAGCATGCACCATGCACAAAGAAACGAGTTAAACTTACAAGCAAACCACCGTGGATAAATGATGAAATAAGTGCAGCCATTACTATTCGTGAGTCACTGCTTAATGAAACAGGCAAAGATGAAAATTTTAAACAGCAGAGAAACAAGGTAAATTCAATGAAAAGGGCCGCTGAAAAGAAATACTTTAGTGAACTTATTGTTTCTAAGTCTGACACTAAATCTATATGGAAGGCAATAAATCAATTATCTGGCAAACATAACAAATCTTCAAATACTCCTTCTACAACTTTGTCTGTTGAAGATTTGAACAATCATTTTTCATCAGTTTGCAATAAAATCATTGAAGTTAACCACACTGACCAAAATGATTTACGATTACTTAAAGAATTTTGTGAATCTAAACATATAAAATCCTATCTTAATTTTAAGTTTCTTAGTGTTCACGAAGTGTATTGTGAATTGTGTTCGCTTTAGGTAAATCCAAATCCCGTGGCTTAGACGACATAGACAACGGAATACTTAAAACTGGCAGCACCAATCATTGCTGAACATTTGACCTACATCTACAATTTGTGTATTGAAAAACATAACTTTCCTCAAGCTTTTAAGGATGCCAGGGTACTTCCGCTTTTTAAATCTGGTGACCCAAATAATTCTTCCAACAATAGACCAATATCAATTCTATCTGTCTTATCTAAACCATTAGAAAAACATCTAAAAATTCAATTCAATCGCATGTTGATCGAAATAATTTACTTCATCCAAATCAAAGTGGATTCAGAAAAGATCATTCATGTCACACTGCACTTTCAAACCTTATAGAGCAATGACATTCAAATATAAACAATGATCTAATTACAGGGACAGTCTTTGTCGATTTTGCCAAAGCATTCGACACAATCGACCATAATCTCCTTTTAAGAAAACTGGCACTGTATGGTTTATCGCAGGAGTCTATGGATCTCATTTCATCTTTTCTAACTAACAGACAGCAATCAGTTTATCAGGACTGTAAAAAATCTTCTTTTAAGGTGATAAAATACGGTGTTCCCCAAGGTTCAGTCCTGGGGCCAATCCTGTTCTCCATATATATAAATGACCTTCCTTTACATGTCACATCAGATTGCGAACTGTTTGCTGATGACAGCACATTACATAATAAAAATAAAAATACTGACCTCGTGCTCACTGATATACAAAATGATCTCAACAAACTAGAAACATGGAGTGATCTTAATCATATGGCTCTTCATCCTCAAAAATCTAAGTTAATGGTTATTACTACAAGACAGAAACGCCAGAATATCAAACCTGACTTGATTAAAATGAAAGTGCATGATAATGTTTTAGACGAGGTTGATTCACATAAACTGCTTGGTCTTGTAATTGACAACAATCTTTCATGGTCTCCCCATATTACTATCCTCATTCGTAAACTATCAAGAAAGTTATTTCAATTCAATAGAATAAAACATTTCCTCGACCAACATACCAGAAAACTATTTTTTTCACGCCTATTTACAACCTGATTTCGATTATGCTTCCACGACTTGGGATCTGGCAAGTAAAAACTGCCTTAAACCTTTAGAAAGTATTTACAGGCGTTCTGTTAAACTTATACTTCTAAAATCATCTTCTTTACAAGATCTTGATTACAAAACACTTAATATTCTTCCTTTTCCTTTAAGATGTCAATTTAATAAAGCCGTTTTCGTTTACAAGATTGTTAATGGACTCGCTCCTCTATATCTGTGTGAAAAGATATGTGAGACTAACATAAGAAACAAAAGTAGAATACAGCTCCCCCGTCCAAGAACTGATTTATACATGACATCTCTAACATATTCAGGTGGCAAACTCTGGAACGAAATTCCCGATCACATAAAAACAAAATGTACCTTGGCATCATTCAAAAGCGGCTATCATGATTACTTACTTCATCTGTTGTAATTATTTGTTCCCCTTTTGTTCCATACTTGTGAGGGTTATGCCTCTTTCGTGTTCGCTATTGCAATGCCAAATTATATACCATAATAAACTCATCCACCTCCCCCCCCCCTCTCTCTCTCTCTCTCTCTCTCTCTCTCTCTCTCTCTCTCTCACACTCTCTCTCTCTCTCTCTCTCTCGATCTCTCTCTCTCTCTCTCTCGCTCTCTCTCTAGTAGACTAACCTATGAGAGTATGTTTCTGAATGTATTTGCTGGTGCTTATACGTGCCATTTCAGTTTTAGTGTGGTATGATTTTGATGATGATGTCTAGATGTTGTTGCACATTTGCTGTGTATTTACATTATGTGTTTGAATGCTCTTTATAATTACATTTTTCCTTTTTCTTTTCTCATTTTTCTTTTTGTTTGATTAATATGTTTTTCTTTTTCTTTAGTTTCCTTTTCTTTGTGAGGGCATAGTGAAAAGAAGCTTTGTAGCTTATCTATTTTCCCTCAATAAAAAAATCGTGAATCGTGAATCGTGAATCTCTCTCTCTCTCTCTCATCTCTCTCTCCTCTCTCTCTCTCTCTCCGGTCTCTCTCTCTCTCTCTCTCTCATCTCTCTCCTCTCTCTCTCTCTCTCTGTCTCCTCTCTCTCTCTCTCTCTCTCTCTCTCTCTCTCTCTCTCTCTCTCTCTCTTGTTGTTCAGCTTATTGATGGGTTGAGTGGTCAAGGGTTACACTGACACGGCATCAATAATAGCACTAGATGGCGGTTTAAGGTCTTAGGACTCGACACACGTTAACATTTGTTCATTCTTTCTCTATGGCAGCACCGTGATATGCCGCTCATAAAGATCACTTGCGTGTCACTGTGTTGCCATGGGGAAACAGGGGGAATATTGACGTGCATTGAGACCACTGCGTGAACGAACGTTGGTTGCAGCTGAATCATCAAGTTTTGGTCCAATGTCTTAGTATTTTCTGTTTGCTCTTCTCGTCAGTCGTCTGTCTGTCAGTCTCTCTCTCTCTCATCTCTCTCTCTCTCATCTCTCTCTCTCTTCTCTCTCTCTCTCTCTCTCTCTCTCTCTAAAATCTCTCCATCTCTATATATATATATATATATCATATATATATCTATATATATATATATATAACTCTCTCTACTCTCTCTCTCTCTCTCTCTCTCTCTCTCTCTCTCTCTCTCTCTCTCTCTCTCTCTCTCTTTCTCTCTCTCTTTTGTGTTTCCTTGCCTGATGCATGGTGTGGGTGTGCGAGTGAGAGGGCAAGGTGTATTGTAGCTTATCCTTTTTACCCTCAAGAAAAGTTCGTATTCGTATTCGTATTTGTATTCTATCTCAGTTTGACATCAGTTTCGTATTCTCTCTCGGTTTCTCCATATGTGGTAGACTCTTTGGCTCGCCTTACCAGTATTACTAAAGAAGAAGGGTGCGTAGCGCTATCGCTACGTATCGAAAGAAATACCCGTTGTTACCACTGCTACCCATAGAGAACAATTGATGATAACTGTGCCAATCTATCAGTTTGTGAATTCTGACAAACTAACCCTAACCCTATTCCTAACCCTAACCCGAACCCTTTTCGTAACCTAACCCTATTCCTTACCTAAGTTTAACCTTGTTTAACCCTAACCCTAACCCTTAGTTGCCGTAGTGATTTAGCCCAGTAGTGGTATAATAATACATAGTATTTATATAGCGCCTTTCTTTAGAATTAAACTCAAGGCGCTCACATTCACTGATTCACACGCAATTGGGCTAACATACACATTCATTCGACCATCATCTAATTAATATGAAAAGTTACAGAGAGAAAGCTCGTTGAAACAAGCGAGTTTTCATTTGGGTTTTGAAAGCGAGAAGTACTGAATTGTGACGGAGGTGAACAGGCAAGGAGTTCCAGACAATGGGGGCGCAAAAACTAAAACTGCGTTGTCCAAAAGACTTTAAATTCACTTTAGGAACTTTCAACAGTTTGGCATGGGAAGATCGGAGATAGCGAGAAGGAGTGTAAGTTTGGGGAGCACTTTATCGGTACGTAGTTATAGCCGTACTGATTTGCCCTGGTAGTGTTATCGATACGCAGCGATAGCGGGACGTCCCCAATAAGAAGAAGACCCTCGCTGCACGTTGACACCTGTCCTGCAAGTAAAGTAAGGTTTCTCTGGGACCAGTAAGGCTATCAGAGCTTTGGTGGCACCGTCTATTCTTGAAAAAAAAATACAGCACGATAAAATAGAAAGAATATAAAAGATTCCCCAGAACTTTAAGATGACGACAGTGAACGAAAAAAGAAAAGAAAGAAAAACTGTGAGGATACTGACGAAACTTGATTCTGGGAGGGGTGGGTGGGGTGGGTGAGGGGTAAGGGATGTGAAGGGAGGAAGTGTGTGTGTGTGGTGTGTGTGTGTGTGTGTGTGTGTGTGTGTGTGTGTGTGTGTGTGTGTGTGTGTGTGTGTGTGTGTGTGTGTGTGTGTGTGTGTGTGTGTGTGTGGTTCGTGTGTGTGTGTGTGTGTGTGTGTGTGTGTGTGTGTGTGTGTGTGTGTGTGTGTGTGTGTGTGTGTGTGTGTGTGACGTGTGTGTGTGTGTATGTGTGTGTGTCTGTGTGTGTGTGTGTCTCCGTGTTTGTGTGGATTCACGGTGATGGACCCCCTCCCCCCACGTCACGTGTCACATTCCCTCTTATGCTGGGAAGATTTCTTAAGCTTTCTTACCAGCTATAAGAGGGGAAACACGTGACAACCGTGATTTTGACACGTGACGTGGGGGGTCTTTAAAATGTATATCTCCATTTCTAAGACCACCACCACCACCACCACCCTCATCCCCTAAAATGTAGGGCTTCGCTAAACAAAAATGAAAAGAACTGGGCAATTTCATTTGTCACAGTTTTATTTCAGTTTCAAGCTCTACCTACACAACTAGAAGGGCCGTGCCTAGGGCAAAAAAGTAGTCTTATAGGTTAATAAGTGAAAGCAAGAAGCCCTAGGCACAACATCTATTAGAAGTTGTAAAACGAGTTCACCGAGTTTGGGGGGGGGGGGGGGGGGGGGGGGGTGAGGAGAGGAGTTACTATTTTGAAGGAAGACTGACAGGGGCTATGGCGGAGCTAGCGACGAGAGCGGGGTATCAACAGCAGGGGGCGGGGGGGGGGGGGGGGGGGGGGGGGGGGTCAGCCCTTTTTTGCCCCTTCCCATTTCTTGTGTCTACGTGTCCCTGTCTCTATGTGTCCCCGACTATGTACGTCACCGTCTCGAACGAAATATATGGCTTGATGTCCTCTCGGTCCAGCTGGACACATGTGGGACATTAATTACAGATTTCGATGGGGGGTCCCCGTCTCTGTAGGTCCCCGGCTTTATATGTCCTCTGTGTGCCCTGTCATTTCGTCCCATTCCATATGTGCCCCCTTCTCTATATGTGTCCCCGTCTCTGTGTCTCCCCGTCTCTCTGTATGTCCCCCTCTGTATGTCTCTCTATATGTCCACGTCTCTATCTGTATATGTCCACGTCTCTCTGTATGTCCCGTCTCTATCCACGTCTCTGTATGTCCCCGTCTCTGTATATGTTCCCCCCCCGTCTCTATCTCTGTATGTCCACATCTATGTCCACGTCTCTGTCCACGTCTCTGTATGTGTCCACGTCTCTGTATGTCCCCGTCTCTGTATGTCCACGTCTCTGTATGTCCACGTCTCTGTATGTCCACGTCTCTGTATGTCCACGTCTCTGTATGTCCCTGTCTCTGTATGTCCCCGTCTCTGTTCTGTGTCCCCGTCTCTGTATGTCCCCTCTGTATGTATGTCCACGTCTCTGTATGTCCACGTCTCTGTATGTCCCCGTCTCTGTATGTCCCCGTCTCTGTATGTCTCTATATGTCCCGTCTCTGTATGTCCCCACGTCTCTGTATGTGTCCCCGTCTCTGTATGTCCCCGTCTCTGTATGTCCACCGTCTCTCTGTATGTCCCCGTCTCTGTATGTCCACGTCTCTGTATGTCCACGTCTCTGTATGTCCCCGTCTCTGTATGTCCCCGTCTCTGTATGTCCACGTCTCTGTATGTCCCCGTCTCTGTATGTCCACGTCTCTGTATGTCCACGTCTCTGTATGTCCCCGTCTCTGTCTGTGTCCCCGTCTCTGTATGTCCCCGTCTCTGTATGTGTCCCACGTCTCTATATGTCCACGTCTCTGTATGTCCAAGTGTATGTCCCCGTCTCTATAGTTATGCCCCCGTCTCTACGTGTCTCTGTATGTCCCCGTCTCTATATGTCCACGTCTCTGTATGTCCACGTCTCTATAGTTATGCCCCCGTCTCTGTGTGTCTCCGTTTCTAGATGTAGAAACGGGGATAAGTAGAGATGAGGACACTTAACTCATTGCGGACGAATTCCGAGTATGCTCGGAACAGGAGAACGGCATTCAGGGCATACTCCCGAGTATTCTCGGAACAGCAATTTCTGAGTCTAAACCTTATCTAAAACCATGGGTTTTTTCCAATCCAAACCACGTTGTTTTAATTATTTGTCTTCATCACTCCTACTCCTCCAGCTTTCGTTTCACTTGTGTTTGGCACTTCTATTTCAATTTTTAATGTTGAAAATGTAAAAACAAATAGGCCCTACACGAGCCTCAGAAAATACTCCAAAATGTGTTCATTAACAGTGGTAGTAATAAAGAGACTAATGATTCTAATTTGAATGCAAGAAACCACGATTTCAAAGCGAAAATTAAACTTGGATCAACCAGAATGGAATCATTGACAGTGGTGAGTTTTGTTGCGCTTCTTATTTGCTATATCTTTTTTCTAGGCAACCCCAGGCCAGTAATGATGTTTGTCCAAGGCAGTGGTGTCCTGAAGGGGTTAAATACGAAGACACACTGGTGGTGGGCCCATGACATAGAGACAGGGACACAATGATGGGGGACACTCGGTGTAGAGTGGCACAGTGGTAGCGCGTTCGCTTCGTGTCAAGTAAACCCGAGTTCGAACCTGGGTACAGGGGATTTTTCCTCTCACTTTGCACTAGGCCTTGCGGTCTGAACGTGGAGT
>CM065681.1:86338554-86343554 GCA_017654935.2 Phymorhynchus buccinoides
TCCCTTCGTTGCCCGTCCATCTAATCTGAAAGCAACCCCCCGCCTCTTTCTGTTGCTGTTTACTTTGAATATTTGA
The DNA here is from genome assembly GCA_017654935.2 of Phymorhynchus buccinoides. Lineage (NCBI taxonomy): Eukaryota > Metazoa > Mollusca > Gastropoda > Neogastropoda > Raphitomidae > Phymorhynchus > Phymorhynchus buccinoides. The sequence continues at coordinate 86,338,631 of CM065681.1, forward strand.
ATGTTTGTGTGGACACGCGCATACAGTTTGTTTCATTGAAAATGATAATTTGGGTATGTAATATTAAAAATTATTTCAAAATAGCTAGATCTGCCTCTCTAAATTATAACTACGAAATAGTCATCCGAGAGAAATAATGTTAGTTTATTAAATCAGCTCAACAGACACTCAGAGTTGCTCCCCTTGACTTGTTTAGGCAGCCATGTTGACAGCTCATTGAATATGAAGGTAGATGCAAGAAGCAATGTCATTATTGAGCAGCAAAAAGCAGACATGTGCAATCAAGTAGTTTATTACAAAATATTTGGGCATTCTTCTAGCCAGCGCATATTGTTAATACCAACAGTTTGAAGACATATGAAAGTACTGACGTGATGCAAAGCACTGGTTGAGTCGAAATGAGAGACAAAGTGACGTTGGGTGCCAGTGTTAATTGATTTGCTGTGAACTGATACAGAGTTGTAATCTTAGTTACTTATTTTTGTTATTGGTACAAAGGAGACAATCTGTGCTATCTAAATATGTCATTTCAAGAGTGATTTGATCGCAATAAATACGTACAATTTGACAAAATGACGTCACCACCGCTAGGTAATGTGCAAAAATATGAAGCATATTTATGATATTATTTTGATAGTGTGTAGCCCATAAACATGCAGCTCAGTAGAATGTGATTTACTCTGGTGGAAGCTCTATGTAGACGTAATCAAAATATGTTAAGATCTCGGCAAAACACCAATGCAAACGTATGTATCCACAGCCCAAAATGTGTCAAAATTTGTATAAAAGTATTTCGGTATTGGCAAGGGAAATCACTTCCGACTTCACATTAATTGGCAGTTTGATAAAATAACAATATGTATGAAATATCAAATGCCTCCTCTTTGCAGCACACCACACTTACTACCTAAACGTCTGGATTTTACTGTACAACAACAGCCACAAACACAACATTTAATACACAAAATAATATTGGTTTGATGGCTCAAAACGTAATGGTTTCTGATTCATCAAGCTATTCACCAGATCAAAATCTGATTAAAAAAATATATGCGGGCTCTTCTACTTAACCACATAATGCTGACTGAAGTAAGAAATATTAACCCTTTCATCGCCAAAGTCACATTTTAGCACCACAGTGATTTAACACCTATATCACTAAAAGGCATCACATTGGGGTCTATTATCCAAAGACCCTATTGTCATAGTTTCGGGAAATAAGGATATACCTTATTTTATATACGTCACAGAAGAATCTCCAATATTGCAGATGAATTTTGTTCTCTAACCAGGTTAAATTAATGGATATTTTGGCTAAAATATGGTTGGCGGTGAAAGGGTTAAAAACAACAGAGGTACGCAATGACATTCAGCATACCCAAGGCCACGAATTGCTGCAAAGATTTCAGGGAAGCCCACTTAACTGCCTTGAAGCCCGTATGTAGAGTAATGGAGATCTCACAATGTATTGAGTCAAAATAAATACGAGGGATTGCCTTTGGCTTCCCATGTTGTCAAACCCTTTTTGAAAATATTCGTAATGCCAAAATACGAGACAAGAAGATTCTCATTTTCAGTGAAATATACTGTAGATGTTTTTAAAATTCATTTACTAAGCGAAGGTTTCATTGAATGTTTGTGTGCCCACGCATATACATTATTTTAGAATCCACTTATTAAGCGAACATTTATTTTCACTGAATGCAACTGGGCATCGAATTACGAGCGTACGAGTGGATTGACGCGAATGAAGACAAATCTTGTTTCGCTCGTAAACCAACGTTCAATCCATTAGCTGGAGTGCTCCTAGATGTATGCACACACCGAGCAAATCTGTGGAAATTGGAAAGGCCAGCGGGGCTGAGAGAGAGAGAGAGAGAGAGAGAGAGAGAGAGAGAGAGAGAGAGAGAGAGAGAGAGAGAGAGAGAGAGAGAGAGAGAGACAGAGACAGAGACAGAGACAGAGACAGAGAGATACAGACAGAGAAAAAAACACAGGGAGAGAAAAATACGAGAGAGAGAGAGAGAGAGAGAGAGAGAGAGAGAGAGAGAGAGAGAGAGAGAGAGAGAGAGAGAGAGAGAGAGAGAGAGAGAGAGAAACAGAGACAGAGAGAGAAAGACAGAGAGAGAAATAGACAGAGACAGACAGACAGAGACAGAGAAAGACACAGGGAGAGAAACTAAGAGAGAGAGGGGGAGAGAGAGAGAGAGAGAGGGAGGGAGAGAGAGAGAAGAGAACGAAAGAGAGAGATAGAGAGAGAGGCAGACAGGCTGGGGATACAGAGACAGAGAGAGACAAACACAAAGACAAAGAAACACATAGAAGGGAAAGAGAGAAAGATAATGCAGAGAGAGAGAGCGAGAGAGAGAAGAGAGAGAGAGAGGGAGAGAGAGAGAGAGAGAGAGAGAGAGAGCAGGAAAGATGAGAGAGAGAGAGCGAGAGAGAGAAGAGAGAGAGATAGAGAGAGATAGAGAGAGAGAGAGAGAGGAGAGAAGAGAGAGAGAGAGCGTATAGAACTAGAGAGAGAGAGCGAGAGAGACGGAGAGGAGAGAGAGAGAGAGAGATGAGAGAGAGAGCAGAAAGATGAGAGAGGGAACCAGAAAGAGAGAGAGAGAGCGAAGAGAACGAGAAAGAGAGAGAGAAAGAAAGAGTCCAGAGACAGAGAGAGTTGTTGCAGGAGATGAGAAACGGGCAGATATCTAGGCGGAGAGAGAGCGAGAGAGAGAGAGAGAGAGAGAAATAGACTCTAGAGAGAATATAGACAGAGACAGACAGACAGAGACTATTGAGAGAAAGACTACAGAGAAAGACAACTATCGAGAGAGAGAGAGAGCACAGAGAGGCAGAGAGAGCAGAGAGAGAGAGAGGAGAGATGTAGAGACAGAGAGACCAGAGAGAGAGAGAGAGAGAGAGAGAGAGAGAGAGAGATAGAGAAGAAAGAGAGAGAGAGAGACAGAGAGAGAGAGAGAGAGAGAGATTGACAGTGAGAGAGAGACAGTAGAGAGAGAGAGATTAGTAGACAGAGAGAACCGGACAGAGACAGACAGACTAGAGACAGAGAAAGACACAGGGAGATAACCTAAGAGAGAGAGAGGGGAGCGGAGAGAGAGAGAGAGAGAGAGAGAAGAGAGGAGAGAGAGAGAGAGAGAGAGAGAGAGAGAGAGAGAGAAGAGAGAGATAGAGAGAGAGAGAAGTATGAGAGTAAATTAAATAGTAGAAGAAGAAACGGTAGGATAATATAAAGGAGAGAAAGACCGCAAGCGTGTATGCGAGAGAGAGAGAGAGAGAGAGAGAGAGAGAGAGAGAGAGAGAGAGAGAGAGAGAGAGAGAGAGAGAGAGAGAGAGAAGAGACGAGTAAGAGAGAGAAAGAGAGAGAGAGAGAGAGAGAGAGAGAGAGAGACAGAGACAGAGACAGACAGAGACAGAGACAGAGACAGACAGAGACAGACAGTCAGCCAGAGACAGAGACACGTCAATTGCACACTCTTAAGCAAAAAGACAACAACACCACCAACAAAACTTAATTTCCTCCCTCTTTATAAATTGATGACAATTTTGATGAAGCACGTTCATCCATTAAGCGAATTTTCCTCTCCCTCTTTCTAATGCAAATGAAATGGCCGCGAAAACGGCTTTGACATGGCCGTAAGAGCTCGCATTTTTAATTATTCCTCACTTTTTTTACTATTGTTTTAAACTCTTTCTAATGCAAATGAAATGGCCGAGAAAACTGCTTTGACATGGTCATAAGAGCTCGCTTTTTGAATTATTTCTCACTTTTTTACTATTGTTTTAAACTCTTTCTAATGCAAATGAAATGGCCGCGAAAACTGCTTTGACATGGCCATAAGAGCTCGCTTTTTGAATTATTTCTCACTTTTTTTAAATTATTTTTTTAAACTCTTTCTAATGCAAATGAAATGGCCGCGAAAACTGCTTTGACATGGCCATAAGAGCTCGCTTTTTGAATTATTTCTCACTTTTTTACTATTTTTTTAAACTCTTTCTAATGCAAATGAAATGGCCGAGAAAACTGCTTTGACATGGCCGGCCATAAGAGCTCGCTTTTTGAATTATTTCTCACTTTTTTTAAAACTATTTTTCTCTCTCTTTCTAATGCAAATGAAATGGCCGCGAAAACTGCTTTCACATGGCCATAAGAGCTCGCTTGTTGAATTATTTCTCACTTTTTTTACTATTTTTTAAAATCATAGTACATCTTTTAAAAGGTTGAAATACACGCTGTAACTTTTGGCTCTTTCCCCATGGCAACACAGTGATAGGCCAGTCATAATAATTAGGCAGAGGCTAGGGGTACGGGCCCGTATTTCACATTCTCCAGGCTACGGGTGCGGGGCTCAATCACGGGACGCAAAAATTATGCGCACATTTCTTTAAAAACTACTAACCCCTAACCCTAACCCTATTCCTGACCAAGATGCGTTGAATAATATACGAAATAAGAAAATGCATTTTGTTGACGAAAAATTCGACTAGGAAGAGTTACTACTATCCCTGAACATGGTCTGAGTGTTGCAACAACGCCGTACCCGTAGCCACCGCGTAATAAATATCAGATCTTTTATTTGATTCGTGTATTGAAATCTATTGAGGTCTATATGAGTACCTACAGTGACCGAAAATGAAAATATTTGTTAGACGGAAGTATTTTACGCGAATCACGCACGGACATCGTCACAATCGGATCGCATTTGGATTGAAGCTTGCGCAGTGGGTCGCACGGACCCTTTCTTTTTTGTTTGTGGCTCAAGCCACAAACCTATAATTCACTTTGTCGGTCTGTCGTTCCAAAATTGTCGCACATTTTGACAAAATTGTCGCACATTTTGACAAAATTGTCGCACTTCAAATCGAGGCTACACTTCTGGCCGCTCTTTAAAATGATGTATTTTAAAAGCGTACA
>CM065681.1:86356054-86358554 GCA_017654935.2 Phymorhynchus buccinoides
AAAGAAAAAGCTTCAACCACTCTCAGTGGCCTCCACCCACCCCATCCAAAATGGCTTCTCTCTCCGGCAACTTCGCCAACGAGGAATCGCCGTTTTGACGGTTTGATTTATAGGAAACCAGAGCAAAGTGAATGTTCCGATCCTTGAAAAGGCTGTCTTTATGGTGATCTCGACGTGTTTCTTGCAAAAGGCCATCCGTCAGGGTGCCCATTTAAGAAGAAAAGGCCGGGATTTTGTTTCTTTTTCTTTGTTCCTTATTTTGATGTCGAGTTAGAGTAGCTTAAAATACTAGTGTGGCCAGAGCGGAGACTGGAGTTGGAAGGATTGAAGGGTGTAAGATAGTTGGTAAAGGTCTCAATACACGTTAACATTTTCCACTCTTTCCCCATGGCAACATGCTGTTCACTCGTGATTGAGCATAGAGAGCAATTGCGTGGGATTTTGAATTCTAGATGTGAGTCAAAAAGATGACAACGAGTGCTATCAAATAAGGGTAAAGTTGTACTTTAGACATGCCCCTCGTGTTTACGACTCTCGATCTCAAAGTCCGCTTCTTTCAGTTTCATGACAATAACCCTAGGCTGATCCTAACCCTATCCCTTTCCCGAGAATGACAGAATATTTTCTTTTGAGTGAACAAAAAATTCAATGCGAAACTTTGATGGGAGTGCTTAAAATACAAACATTGCCCAGATTTAAGCTTGACGGCATCATCAGTCTGGAAATTTATCCCGAAGATTTTCCCCTTGAAATTCATAGAAATGCTTTTATCGTTGCTTAAATTCCTTTGTTTTATGTTTCTTCTAGATGGATAGTATATGCGTGTTGCCAATTTTAGTCGCAGTTTTCACGTGGTTGATAGCAGATTATAATCTAAACATCGCGATCGGGTGACAAATAACCGCTGGACTTTGACCTCTCCACATAGGCAGTTTAGCATTCTACTCGTCAGGACATGAGCGTTTTGAAACTTGCCCACCAATCTAGACGTCAGAACATGAGCGCTTTGAAACTTGCCCACCAATCTAGTCGCCAAAACATGAGCGTTTTGAAACTTGCCCACCAATCTAGTCGTCAGAACATGAGCGTTTTGAAACTTGCCCACCAATCTAGTCGTCAGAACATGAGCGTTTTGAAACTTGCCCACCAATCTAGTCGTCAGAACATGAGCGTTTTGAAACTTGCCCACCAATCTAGTCACCAGAACATGAGCGTTTTGAAACTAGCCCACCAATCTAGTCGTCAGAACATGAGCGTTTTGAAACTAGCCCACCAATCTAGTCGTCAGAACATGAGCGTTTTGAAACTAGCCCACCAATCTAGTCGTCAGAACAAGAGCGTTTTGAAACTAGCCCACCAATCTAGTCACCAGAACATGAGCGTTTTGAAACTAGCCCACCAATCTAGTCACCAGAACATGAGCGTTTTGAAACTAGCCCACCAATCTAGTCACCAGAACATGAGCGTTTTGTCAGCGAAGCTTGCCCACCAATCTAGTTGTCAGAACGTGAGCGTTTTGTCTGCGAAACTTGCCCACCAATGTACTCGTCAGAACGTGAGCGTTTTGTCAGCGAAACTTGCCCACCAATCTAGTCGTCAGAACATGAGCGTTTTGTCAGCGAAACCTGCCCACCAATCTAGTCGTCAGAACATGAGCGTTTTGTCAGCGAAGCTTGCCCACCAATCTAGTCGTCAGAACGTGAGCGTTTTGTCTGCGAAACTTGCCCACCAATTTACTCGTCAGAACGTGAGCGTTTTGTCAGCGAAACTTGCCCACCAATCTAGTCGTCAGAACATGAGCGTTTTGTCAGCGAAACCTGCCCACCAATCTAGTCGTCAGAACATGAGCGTTTCGTCAGCAAAACTTGCCCACCAATCTAGTTGTCAGGACATGAGCGTTTTGTCAGCGAAACTTGCCCACCAATCTACTCGTCAGAACGTGAGCGATTTGTCAGCGAAATTAGCCCACCAATCTACTCGTCAGAACGTGAGCGTTTTGTCAGCAAAACTTGCCCACCAATCTCATCGTCAGAACGTGAGCGTTTTGTCTGCGAAACTTGCCCACCAGTCTCATCGTCAGAACGTGAGCGTCTTGTCAGCGAAACTTGCCCACCAATCTAGTCGTCAGAACATGAGCGTTTGTCAGCGAAACTCATCGACCAATCTAATCGTCAGAACATGAGCGTTTTGTCTGCGAAATTTGTCCACCATTTTCGTCGTCAGAACATGAGCGTTTTCTCCGCGCAACTTCCCCAGCCTTCTCCTGTCTCATTTCCGGCAGTTCGCTGAATGCTGGGAGAATTACTTTCTCTTGTTCGTGGAGTTGACAGTGGAGTAGCCCTTGTTCATCCCCTTTGGTTCTCCTTCTTCTTTCTGTTATTGAGAGAGAGAGAGAGAGAGAGAGAGAGAGAGAGAGAGAGAGAGAGAGAGAGAGAGAGAGAGAGAGAGAGAGAGAGAGAGAGAGAGAGAGAGAGAGAGAGAGAGAGAGAGAGAGAGAGAG
>CM065681.1:86363554-86371054 GCA_017654935.2 Phymorhynchus buccinoides
TTGTTTTTAAATCTCATAAATGTGCAGCTCTTGGACCATCAAAAAGGCTGAAACGAGCACACACAAAAAGACTAAAGAGGACCATCAAATAAGCTGAAATCAGCCAAAAGACTGACAATTCCCATGCCTGATATACATTAGCAGCAATTGAAAATCAATCTCCTCTAGAATCTACTATCCTGAAACCAGCTTCACAAGGGTTTTATATATAATATCAGAACAAATGAAAGAAAAGAAGAAAAATAAGAGAGGGAGGGAGAAAAAACCACAACAAAAAAACACAACACAAAAACAAACAAACCCACACACACCAAAAAAACCTAAACGGGACTATAACGGACTAACTAACTAACTAACTAACTAACTAACAAGCGAAAAACAAATCAACTAAGAGGATTCGCCCGAGTACACTGGAACAGAAGAAGAACCAAAAGGAGATAAACCCTACTACTTACTAGTGTAGAGTGGCACAGTGGTAGCGCGTTCGCCTCGTGTCAAGTAAACCCGAGTTCGAACTTGGCTACAGAGGATTTTTCCTCTCACTTTGCACTAGGCAATTAACGGTCTGAATGTGGAGTCTTTCGGATGAGACGATAAACCGACGTCCCGTGTGCCCATGCACGTAGCATACGTTAAACCCAGTAGCAACGAAAAAGTTGTCATTTGGTCCAAATTTACCCCCCCTCCACCCCTTTCCTTCCTCATCAGTCACATACAAATCGCATGCACAAAGAAAAATTGGGTGGCGCGCCTCTGGCTGTGACGCCCTCTCCAGGTGGGAGCAACCCGAATTTCACAGAGACTATAAAGTACCAAATAAGAAGAAGAAAAAAAGAGAGGGAGGGAGAAAAAACAACAACAAAAAACCACAACACAAAAACAAACAAACCCACACACACCAAAAAAACTAAACAACAACAAAACAACAAAAACACAAAAACACAAAAAGGTAAAGGGAACATAAGAAAGGGGCTTGTGTGATTATGATCAACATGAACATTTGGAAACTATAATGACAAAAGTATGACAAAAGAAAGCAAATATCCCAATGTAAGTATTAATGCAGTGGACTAAACACTATATATTATGCTAAATCATACACAGACAACAAAGTTTATATATAAAAAAAAATATAAAAAAAATTAATAATCCCACAAAAAACAACCTTAGACCTACTTAGGTAGCAATACTACTACTACTACTACTACTACTACTACTGCTAGTGCTACTACTACTACTACTACTACTACTACTACTACTACTACTACTACTACTACTACTAGGGGAAGACGGGGTAAAAAGCGCATGGGCGGGTAAGAAGCCCACCCCAATTATCTCATGAAATAAAGAACATTTCAGTCAAATTTGCCCATGAGACGAATGCTAGACATTAACGCTCGTCTCATGGGCAAAATGAGACTGAAATTTGCCTCATTTCATGAGATAATTGGGGTGGGCTTCTTACCCGCCCATGCGCTTTTTACCCCGTCTTCCCCTACTACTTTCGCTCTATAGGCCTATACTCGAGTAGACCTAATACACGAATTTCACGTGAATCATGACTCAGAACGTCACAATCGCATCGCATTCACAGCGAATCGTATGTAGTGTAGCAGACCCTTTAGAGGGAGGGATTTCTTCGTCTTGTCTAGCTTCTACCTACGGTTTCCCTCTTCACTGACTTGCTGCCATGGAAGGAAGGTGTTAAGACGTTCGCCTGCCAATTTCAATTCGCGAGTGACCCGGGTTAGAATCCCGGCCTCGTCTTTTCTTTCTAGTTCGACGGGGAAATCGAACTGAACGTCGAGTCCTTCGAACGGGGATTTAAATAAAGCCAGTCTGAACCGTGCGCTTTACCGCACGTAAAACTCCTTCAGCAATTAAAAGTCGGCAAGAGTAGAGAGAAATCCCACTGCCTAGTATGACCAAATTGACCAATAAAATAATATAATAATGGGTGGCGCTGTGCTCGCGGCGACGCGCTCTCTAGGTGGGAGCAACCCGAATTTTATACAGACAGTTCTTTGTAACTAGAATATATTAAATACTCCCCCCTACACACACACACACACACACACACACACACACACAAGCAAAGCATTATTGCTTATTCAATGTTCCATCTGAACAAAAATATTTGACTTTGACTTTGGCACACACACACACACACACACACACATACACACACAAACACACATGCACACACACACACACACACATATACACACACACATATATATATACACACACACACACCACACACACACACACACACACACACACACACACACACACACACATATATACACACACACACACACACACACACACACACACACACACACACACACACACACACACACACACTTAATGTCTGTTGTTGGATTTATTTTTTACACTTTCCCATTCCAACTGAAGTCGCTTCGGCCCAAACAGTGGCAATCCATCACACCACCTAACAGGAATTGTTCGGAAATAATTAAGGGGAGTAATTTCATTTTGTGTGGGAGTGATCTTGCCTAACTCAATCGGTCAAACAAGGGGAAGTTACTCTACCATCAGGTCGATCCCCAGCTCTCGCCTCGTGTGTTTGAGTAGACTTATATCACTTAGAGCACCGTGCGTCATTATAAAATTCATGTCTTTTATATTTTCCCGTCACATTTTGCAAGTTCTAACAGTTTGTGGATACTGGCCATCCCTCTTTTCTTTTTCTAAAAAAAAATTGTTTGCAAGTCGCTGAATCGCATCCTTCGGTTTCAAGCTTCGACGCCATGCCGCCATGGTTGCTATGGTATTTGACCGAGTAATGGAGGTAAGCAAGTCTAATGTTCACGAAGTGCTCTCCCCTAGGTTTTTTCTTCTTCTGAAAATCGTCTATTGTCAAATCAGATTGGTCAGAAGGAAATTGACCAGAAATGACGTTTCCGAAGAGGATGTGTGTATTGTTGTCAGTAACTCGTGGTGTCATTTGATGTCCAAGGAAGATAAACGCCTACAATGTACTAAGTGACTTACTTAAAGTAAAGTAATTTTTTTTAAATAATAATAATAATATGTTACTGGTTGGAATATTGAGCATGAGCGAGATAACTTTAGAAAAGTGACAGTCCACAAAACATGCTATGCATACATACACATAACATTCATCGATATGATAATGACATCCCGTCTCTATTGCATCTCTAAAGATCCACAGAAATTGAAAACCTTGACACGATTATGAACAATATTGGGTTAGGTTAATGGCTCTGCCAATGGTCAACTTAGAACGCTGATTTGACCGCCAGGGGGCAATCAAGCCAGTAGGGGTTTAGGGCTTAGCGCTTAGGGAGATGAGTCCCTCCCTCTCTCTCTCTAACTACGCCCAACTAAGAATAGCACGCGCTAAGCCCCTACCGGTCTGAATGCTCCCTGGCGGTAAAATGCGCGTCCTAACTTGCTCATTGTAAATCTGTGAAGGGGTTTCATTGCAAGATCGCACTCCCGCCTTCCTAGATTGATGAACTATCCTAGCACCAAGTCACCGCAATAAACTATGATGCGTGTTCGTAAGATAAGACTTGCACTCAAGTGAAAAACTCCCCCGCGGGCTTCCACCTTGTCGTGGTGGGGGAGCTTTAAACTGAGTGTAGCCCCTCATCCCCATTTTTCATTCTCTCCATCCTCATTTACAATTTTTGTCATGCCAGGTGGGTTTTTTAAAAATTATTGTTCACTGGCTTTAACGCGTGATACCTTGCGCACTTGAGTGGGCACATGTTGCCCATTCTGCAGTGCATATTTGCCTATATGGCCTTTTTTCTATATTTTTACTAGGATGTGTTTGTTATCCTTTTTTTTTACTGTTTTAAAAAAAACCTGGATCCGATAAGTAGAGTAGAGTGGCTCAACGCTTCCAGCACTGTGTGAAATTATTAGCTATAGGGTACAATGTTGAAGATGTCATGCCGTGAATTGTACTGTTTTTGGTTGTTTTTTGTTTTTTTAAGTGGACGTTGTTAAAGACCCCCCACGTCACGTGTCAAATTCCCTCTTATGCTTAGAAGATTTCTTAAGATTTCTTACCAGCGATAAGAGGGAAAACACGTGAAAACCATCATTTTGATACGTGACGTGGTGGGTCTTTAAGAATCATTGATGTGTGTTTTGTTATACGTGGTCGAATGTTATGCGGTGACAGTCCTGAGATAACCATAGCTGTCGACGGGACAATAACGGACTAACTAACTAACTAACTAACTAACTAACAAGCGAAAAACAAATCAACTAAGAGGATTCGCCCGAGTACACTGGAACAGAAGAAGAACCAAAAGGAGATAAACCCTACTACTTACTAGTGTAGAGTGGCACAGTGGTAGCGCGTTCGCCTCGTGTCAAGTAAACCCGAGTTCGAACTTGGCTACAGGGGATTTTTCCTCTCACTTTGCACTAGGCCTTAACGGTCTGAACGTGGAGTCTTTCGGATGAGACGATAAACCGACGTCTCGTGTGCCCATGCACTTAGCATACGTTAAACCCAGTGGCAACAAAAAAGTTGTCATTTGGTCAAGATTTACCCCCCAACCACCCCAAAACACACACACACGCACACACACCTTTCCTTCCTCATCAGTCACACAAAAATCGCATGCAAAAAAACAACAATGGGGTGGCGCGCCTCTGGCTGCGACGCGCTCCCCAGGTGGGAGCAACCCGAATTTCACAGACACTATCGCCCCTCTAGGGGCATAGGCCGCGAACAAGGTCCCTCCAGCTGTTTCTGTCCTGGGCCAGTCCCTCCAGCTGTTTCTGTCCTGGGCAACTCCCTCCAGCTGTTTCTGTCCTGGGCAACTCCCTCCAGCTGTTTCTGTTCAGGGCAACTCCCTCCAGCTGTTTCTGTCCTGGGCCAGTCCCTCCAGCTGTTTCTGTCCTGGGCCAGTCCCTCCAGCTGTTTCTGTCCAGGGTAGCTCCCTCCAGCTGTTTCTGTCCTGGGCCAGTCCCTCCAGCTGTTTCTGTCCTGGGCCAGTCCCTCCAGCTGTTTCTGTCCTGGGCCAGTCCCTCCAGCTGTTTCTGTCCTGGGCCAGTCCCTCCAGCTGTTTCTGTCCAGGGCAACTCCCTCCAGCTGTTTCTGTCCTGGGCCAGTCCCTCCAGCTGTTTCTGTCCTGGGCAACTCCCTCCAGCTGTTTCTGTCCTGGGCAAGTCCCTCCAGCTGTTTCTGTCCTGGGCAAGTCCCTCCAGCTGTTTCTGTCCTGGGCAACTCCCTCCAGCTGTTTCTGTCCTGGGCAACTCCCTCCAGCTGTTTCTGTCCTGGGCAACTCCCTCCAGCTGTTTCTGTCCTGGGCAACTCCCTCCAGCTGTTTCTGTCCTGGGCAACTCCCTCCAGCTGTTTCTGTCCTGGGCAACTCCCTCCAGCTGTTTCTGTCCTGGGCCAGTCCCTCCAGCTGTTTCTGTCCTGGGCCAGTCCCTCCAGCTGTTTCTGTCCTGGGCCAGTCTCTCCAGCTGTTTCTGTCCTGGGCCAGTCCCTCCAGCTGTTTCTGTCCTGGGCCAGTCCCTCCAGCTGTTTCTGTCCTGGGCAAGTCCCTCCAGCTGTTTCTGTCCAGGGCCAGTCCCTCCAGCTGTTTCTGTCCAGGGCAACTCCCTCCAGCTGTTTCTGTCCTGAGCAAGTCCCTCCAGCTGTTTCTGTCCTGGACAACTCTCTCCAGCTGTTTCTGTCATGGACAACTCCCTCCAGCTGTTTCTGTCCTGGGCAACTCCCTCCAGCTGTTTCTGTCATGGACAACTCCCTCCAGCTGTTTCTGTCCAGGGCAACTCCCTCCAGCTGTTTCTGTCCAGGGCAACTCCCTCCAGCTGTTTCTGTCCAGGGCAACTCCCTCCAGCTGTGGCTGTCCAGGGCAACTCCCTCCAGCTGTTTCTGTCCTGGGCAACTCTCTCCAGCTGTTTCTGTCCAGGGCAACTCCCTCCGGCTGTTTCTGTCCAGGGCAACTCCCTCCAGCTGTTTCTGTCCAGGGCAACTCCCTCCAGCTGTTTCTGTCCTGGGTAACTCCCTCCAGCTGTTCTGTCCTGGGCAACTCTCTCCAGCTGTTTCTGTCATGGACAACTCTCTCCAGCTGTTTCTGTCCAGGGCAACTCCCTCCAGCTGTTTCTGTCATGGACAACTCTCTCCAGCTGTTTCTGTCCTGGGCAACTCTCTCCAGCTGTCCCCAGGTGAGTCCCATCTTCTTGGGATCTGTCATGATAAAGTTTCGATCATTAGCTCATATAACACCCCCGTGTACAGCATAGAACGGTACACGCACCTTCAAGGGGGTTGGGGTGTGTGGGATCCATAAAACAAACAAAATAAATACATTTGTCTTGAACTGGAGGTAACACTAACAATATCACTGCTTGCATGCTGCCAGGTACCCCAACTTCAAGTTGCATTCAGTATTCTAGCCTCTTTATTTGTAGTGCAGAATAAAGAGACCCATGGAAAAGGTCAATTGGCGAAAATTGTAACCAAGCTTGTTTTTTGTCAGCTGTTTGTGAATGTTGTGTCTCTTTAGTTGTATAAATATTTACACACACACACACCGCTCCGTAAAATATCGATCTATTCTATTAGCAACAAACATTCTGCGTTCATAACCCTGCATATATTACATAGTCATACCAAGAAATGGGATGCCACCCTTTTTTTGTATTACAGCATAACAGAACATAAGCCCAGGATAAACTATAGCAAGGCAAGGCAAGGCAAGGCAAGGCAAGGCAAGAAATTTATTTCATACCCCATTTGGGCACAGAAATATAAAAACATACACACACATAAATAAATTTCCAAGAATCAACCCAAGAGTGATGTCCAAAATCATTTCAAAGATAACCCATACCATATTATTACAAATAATGTAATGTATTACTAAATTAAAAACAAAATGGGAAAAAGACATGATTAATAGCATTTATCTGAAAGAACCGTTAACAACTGTAATGAAGTGCTTTAGTTTGAGTAATATTTTCTTATTTTTTGTAGAGAACAAAGCTTTGAATTTATAAGCATTAGGGCGAGTAAAAAAATACTTGGGGAGGTACCTTCTCCTGTCAGTGTCAGAAGAATGTTAATTTAAAGACCCACCAGGTCACGTGTCAAAATCAAGTGCTTCACGTGTTTTCCCTCTCATGGCTGGTAAGAAATCTTGTTTTGACCAGGTTTGACTCCCATACAAAATGCCCCCAAATTCAAAACGAAGCATCATTTTAAAGAGCAGCCTAAATTTGAAGTTGTGGACATTTGTATGTGGGTCACAGCTACTCAGGAAAACAACAACAAGGGACTTAATCGTGGTGCGTCAGTGTGTCTTTAAAGAACCCCCACTTCACGTGTCACATTCCCAGTTATGCTAGGAAGATTTCTTGAAAAATGGTGTTTTACGTCCTCTCGGTCTGGAACAGACACATATGGGACATTTGTAGATACAATGATGGTGGGAACAATAGGGGAAGACGGGGTAAAAAGCGCATGGGCGGGTAAGAAGC
>CM065681.1:86381054-86386054 GCA_017654935.2 Phymorhynchus buccinoides
CATCTCATGATTTTGAATAAGATTCCCGAGTTTACCCATGGTCACTCTAATTATCATAACTGGTCTAAATCTGTTAAAAAATGTTTTGATACTTTTGGTTTTTCAGATGTTTGGCTTAATGGAGGGGTGGGAAATGAAGCTATTTTTCTTAAAGAGTTAAAGCAGAGAATGATAGATTGCTACATGCAAGATTGGCATGCAAAACTATTTACAAGTGAACGATTTAGTACGTATAGATCATTTAAGTCATCGTTTCAAATAGAAAAGTATTTATCAGCCATTACTATTAGTAAATTCCGTTATGCCTTAGCAAGATTGAGACTTAGACTGTGTGATCTAAACATCAATAACAGATATAATGAAAAATCAAAGAAATGCCCATTTTGTAACAAGATAGAGAGTGAATTTCATTTTGTGTTTGAATGTCAAACATATGCTTCTCTAAGAAAAAAACATTTAGCAAAATACTATACGTTCGTAATCAATGAAGAATGTCTAGCTCGAATGTTACAATCTGATGACGTAATGCTCCTGAGAAATTTAGCAATGTATGCATTTCATGCTTTCAAGACTAGAGATATACATGTCAATAACTGAATAAGAGCTGAATACTGTATTTTTGTGACTGAATTGAAACATTTAATTTTGTTGCTTATTTTTATATATCAAATTAATTCCCTTGATTCTATTTGATTATGATGTAGGAAGTTACATCCCTTTTTCGTTATTCGTTTTTTGGTTCTCCCATGATAACGTGTACCCATTGTATACAGGCCGGTGGCCTTACGATTAAGTTTTCCGACTTCCGACTTCCGATTTATCTCTCTCTGTATGTCTCCCTCATTGTGTATCCGTCTCTCTCTCTCTCTCTCTCTCTCTCTCTCTCTCTCTCTCTCTCTCTCTCTCTCTCTCTCTCTCTCTCTCTCTCTCTCTCTCTCTCTCTCTCTCTCTCTCTCTCTCTCTCTCTCTCTCTCTCTCTCTCTCTCTCTCTCTCTCTCTCTCTCTCTCTCTCTCTCTCTCTCTCTCTCTCTCTCTCTGCCTCTCTCAGTCTGTGTGTCTCACTGTCTGTGTAACAGTCTGTCTCTCTCAGTCTGTCTGTGTAACAGTCTGTCTCTCTCAGTCTCTGTCTCTCTCTCTCTCTCTCTCTCTCTCTCTCTCTCTCTCTCTCTCTCTCTCTCTCTCTCTCTCTCTCTCTCTCTCTCTCTCTCTCTCGCTCTGTCTGTCTCTCAGTCTCCCTCTCTGCATATCTATCTGCCTCTCTCTTCCGCACATTATACGCGTGACGAGCAGACGAGTCCTTATTGAAAGAGTAAAGACTGTTTTTATCAGCACACTTTTAGTAAAGGTCAAGATGTCCCCCCCCCCCCCCCCCTACATTTCTCAGCTCTCCCCGCATTTTCACACTTGCCTTTCTTACCAAACATTAAGCTGTATTTTATTAGCCTTTTCAGCTAATTATCTTTGTTGAATAATTAATCGCAGTCATGATAAAGGCCATTTTGACGACAAGTTGTCATTATAAAGAGAAGGGGAGACACGGATACAGAGAACACTGAACAATGAACACTGAAACAGACGGACAGAGAAAGAAAGTGAGAGAGGAGAGGAAAGGAGAAAGAGAGAGAAGGGTGGGGATGGGAGAGAAGAAAAGAGAGAAGGAGAGGAGAGAGAGAGAGAGAGAGAGAGAGAAAATGAAATAAAATTAAATGAACCTTTACAACGGTACAAGTATTGGCTTGGGTAGCCATTTTTCATACTTGCCGTTAACGTAAACAAACAAATAGACGAGAGAGAGAGAGAGAGAGAGAGAGAGAGAGAGAGAGAGAGAGACCCGGAGAGAGAGAGAGAGAGAGGAGAGAGAGAGAGAGAGAGAGAGAGGAGAGAGAGAGAGAGAGAGAGAGAGAGAGAGAGAGAGAGAGAGAGAGAGAGAGAGAGAGAGAGAGAGAGAGAGAGAGAGAGAGGGGGGGGATTCTCATTTCTATTCATGAAACGACCTGTGGTGCATAAGTCCATCTTGATGGAATGATTTGTATAGAAAATAGACGTTTGGGGAAACGGGTGTGAGAGAGAGAGGGTGTGTGTGTGTGTTGGGGGGGGGGGGGGGGGGGGGGGGGGGGGGGGGGAGCGCATTATAGGTGAAGACGGGGTAAAAAGTCCATGGGCGGGTAAGAAGCCCATGCCAATTATCTCATGAAATAAAGCAAATTTCAGTGAAATGTGCCCATGAGACGAATCCAAACCATTAACACTCGTCTCATGGGCAAAATGTGACTGAAATGTGTTTTATTTCATGAGATAATTGGCATGGGCTTCTTACCCGCCCATGGGCCTTTTACCCCGTCTTACCCTATGTGTGTGTGTTGTGTTGTGTGTGTGATGGGGAGAGAAGGAGAGAGAGAGAGAGAGAGAGAGAGAGAGAGAGAGAGAGAGAGAGAGAGAGAGAGTGTGTGTGTGAGAGAGGACTGTGCGCGCGCGCGCGCGCGTGTGTGTGTGTGCGTGCGTGCGTGCGCTCGCGCTAAAAGCACATTAAAGCATGCCATGTTGTATAAGTTGAAGTTTAATGAAATCCTCCATGCCCCGATAGGGCTGAAAGGATAATAACAAATCTTGAATCTTGTATCTTGACTGTGTATGTGTTTCGATTTTACGTCCTTCCACTACAAGTGATTCAGACCCATGGGTGTGTGCGTGTGTCAAGTCAAGTCAAGTCAAGTCAAGTCAAGTCAAAATGTTATTTCCAGATGGGAACATTGCATAGAAGAAAAAAAAGAAGAATTTTGACGAATGCAATAGTATTCTCCTTTAGGGAGAATCCTAAACATTTCAATCTTGAATATCTCAAAAACGGCAGCACGGATTTCATTCATGTTTTCAGAATTTACTACAAAGTAGATTTGCAACACTTCCGGCATAAAACCCAAACGGAAGTCCGAACCGGAAGTGCCACAGCTATGGTCAGGCAGCTTTTATTTGGTTCACGGAATAGCCCCCCCCCCCCCCCCCCCCCCCCCCCCCCCCCCCCCCCCCCCCCCCCCCACGTCACGTGTCCCATTCCCTTTTATGCTAGGAAGATTTCTTAAGATTTCTTACCAGCTATAAGAGGAAAAACACGTGGAAACCGTGATTTTGACACGTGACGTGGTGGGTCTTTAAGGGGCCGCTACGCTGCATACGATACGATCCCAATGCGATCCGATTGTAACATTTGTGAGGCATGATTCTCGTGAAACTCTACTGTCTTCATTCTTCTTCTTCGGTCGCTCAGACAGTTTCCTGTCAACGATGAGCGCAGATGGGTCATGCTGCCGTTATGCGCCTAAATAAGAAATACTTAGGCCCAGCGTGTCCGACTTCGGCTGGAGGGAATCTTTTTGAAAGCGTTTTTGAAAAAAAGAGCAGGAGAATGGACCGGAAAGGGCAGAAAGATAGTAGATGGAAAGGGAAAAGGCAGAGTCAAAGAGAGTGACAGATTCTAAGAGGAAGTTACAAGCACAGAATTTCCAGAAAGTTTGGGGAACTATTTATGCAAAAGACCCCCGGTATCCACACGGGGGGTACTTTCTAAATCAATCTGATGAAATCCTACCAGTTACGTACACTATTCTTGTAGTCCACTGTGCACGAATCCCATGACATATCTGTGGGTGGTTTTTTTGTATCAGACATTTTATTCGGATTCGTAGGATCTGCTTGAGTATAGCGAAAATGGTAGAATTATTAGACAGAAGTAGGGGAAGACGGGGTAAGAAGCCCATGCCAGTTATGTCATGAAATGAAGCCAAGTTCCGTCAACTTTTGCCCGTGAGACGAACGCTAAACATTAACACTCGTCTCATGGGCAAAAGTTTTCTGAAATTTGCTTCATTTCATGAGATAATTGGCATGGGCTTCTTAAGGGCTCGCACACGCTGCAACTTTTTAGTTGATACAACTAGTTGCGTACAACAAGTTGCAGTTAAAATCGCAGAGCTTGCGGCACACACTGCAACTTTGACGCAACACCTTTGCAATCCCGTGCCATATATGGAACATTCTCGCGAGACTTTCCGTGACTTCCTTTGGTTTACATTCTAACAAAATGGCTTCCTCCGAGCGCGATGAAAACGAACACGACGATCTTATCATCGCTGCTGCTGCTACTGTTGTTATTTTGTCATTCACGATGACGATGGTCGGTACCAGAGTCCTGTTTCGAGTAGGTGTACTTCTAAAAACTCGAACTGACAAATAGGGCCTACTAGGCCTAGTAGCCTATTTCTATTTTTACACACTGTTTTGATCTAGACTACATCGATTGAAAAAGAAAACATGCTGTGGAAGTATTCATCATTCATGATGCCGCCCATTTCATGGCTTATTTGTATTTTGGCCTCTTGTACCTGCCCCGACTTTTGTTAATCGGGACACACGGTTCCCAAATGCAGGGGAAATTACGAATTAACTCGATCGATAACATGCATGTTTCAGTCCGACGGTTTCACTCCGACATTGAGACATAAAAATCACGTGATACGAAACGACGCGCGCGCTCTGATTGGCTGCAACCTACAACTTGTTGCGAGTGGAGGCTCAGAGATAGGATCGTTTTCTATCGCCCTACAACCCACAGCTGCAACCCTACAACCTTGTTGTAGGTTGCATGAAACTGTTGCAACCACAAAGTTGCAGGTACAACTAGCAAAAGTTGCAGCGTGTGCCGAGCCCTTTACCCGCCCATGGGCTTTTTACCCCGTCTTCCCCTACTTCACGTGAATCACGACTCGCAGACATCGTCACAGTCGGATCTTATTGGGATCGAATCGTATGCAGTGTGGCGGGCCCTTTTCCTGTCTCTGTGAAGGAAGCGGTGAAGATAAGCGCCTTGAGTTTAAGGGGGCACCCTGACGGATGAGGTTTTGGAGAAAAAAACACGCCGAGATCACCAGGAAAACCAGAGCAAAGTTCCGATCCTTGAAAAGGCTGTCTTTCTGGTGATCTCGACGTGCTTCTGGCGAAAAACT
>CM065681.1:86401054-86406054 GCA_017654935.2 Phymorhynchus buccinoides
GGGGCTCATGGTGACGTCAGATAGGCTGATTGGGGGCTCATGGTGACGTCAGAGAGGCTGATTGGGGGCTCATGGTGATGTCAGAGAGGCTGATTGGGGGCTCATGGTGACGTCAGAGAGGCTGATTGGGGGCTCATGGTGACGTCAGAGAGGCTGATTGGGGGCTCATGGTGACGTCAGAGAGGCTGATTGGGGGCTCATGGTGACGTCAGAGAGGCTGATTGGGGGCTCATGGTGACGTCAGAGAGGCTGATTGGGGGCTCATGGTGATGTCAGAGAGGCTGATTGGGGGCTCATGGTGACGTCAGAGAGGCTGATTGGGGGCTCATGGTGACGTCAGAGAGGCTGATTGGGGGCTCATGGTGACGTCAGAGAGGCTGATTGGGGCTCATGGTGACGTCAGAGAGGCTGATTAGGGGCTCATGGTGATGTCAGAGAGGCTGATTGGGGGCTCATGGTGACGTCAGAGAGGCTGATTGGGGGCTCATGGTGACGTCAGAGAGGCTGATTAGGGGCTCATGGTGATGTCAGAGAGGCTGATTGGGGGCTCATGGTGACGTCAGAGAGGCTGATTTGGGGGCTCATGGTGACGTCAGAGAGGCTGATTGGGGGCTCATGGTGACGTCAGAGAGGCTGATTTGGGGGCTCATGGTGACGTCAGAGAGGCTGATTGGGGGCTCATGGTGATGTCAGAGAGGCTGATTGGGGGCTCATGGTGACGTCAGAGAGGCTGATTGGGGGCTCATGGTGACGTCAGAGAGGCTGATTTGGGGGCTCATGGTGACGTCAGAGAGGCTGATTGGGGGCTCATGGTGACGTCAGAGAGGCTGATTGGGGGCTCATGGTGACGTCAGAGAGGCTGATTGGGGGCTCATGGTGACGTCAGAGAGGCTGATTTGGGGGCTCATGGTGATGTCAGAGAGGCTGATTGGGGGCTCATGGTGACGTCAGAGAGGCTGATTAGGGGCTCATGGTGATGTCAGAGAGGCTGATTGGGGGCTCATGGTGACGTCAGAGAGGCTGATTGGGGGCTCATGGTGACGTCAGAGAGGCTGATTGGGGGCTCATGGTGACGTCAGAGAGGCTGATTTGGGGGCTCATGGTGACGTCAGAGAGGCTGATTTGGGGGCTCATGGTGATGTCAGAGAGGCTGATTGGGGGCTCATGGTGACGTCAGAGAGGCTGATTGGGGGCTCATGGTGACGTCAGAGAGGCTGATTTGGGGGCTCATGGTGACGTCAGAGAGGCTGATTGGGGGCTCATGGTGACGTCAGATAGGCTGATTTGGGGGCTCATGGTGACGTCAGAGAGGCTGATTGGGGGCTCATGGTGACGTCAGAGAGGCTGATTTGGGGGCTCATGGTGATGTCAGAGAGGCTGATTGGGGGCTCATGGTGACGTCAGAGAGGCTGATTGGGGGCTCATGGTGACGTCAGAGAGGCTGATTGGGGGCTCATGGTGACGTCAGAGAGGCTGATTGGGGGCTCATGGTGACGTCAGAGAGGCTGATTGGGGGCTCATGGTGACGTCAGAGAGGCTGATTGGGGGCTCATGGTGACGTCAGAGAGGCTGATTGGGGGCTCATGGTGACGTCAGAGAGGCTGATTAGGGGCTCATGGTGATGTCAGAGAGGCTGATTGGGGGCTCATGGTGACGTCAGAGAGGCTGATTGGGGGCTCATGGTGACGTCAGAGAGGCTGATTGGGGGCTCATGGTGACGTCAGAGAGGCTGATTGGGGGCTCATGGTGACGTCAGAGAGGCTGATTGGGGGCTCATTGTGACGTCAGAGAGGCTGATTGGGGGCTCATGGTGACGTCAGAGAGGCTGATTGGGGGCTCATGGTGACGTCAGAGAGGCTGATTGGGGGCTCATGGTGACGTCAGAGAGGCTGATTAGGGGCTCATGGTGACGTCAGAGAGGCTGATTGGGGGCTCATGGTGACGTCAGAGAGGCTGATTGGGGGCTCATGGTGACGTCAGAGAGGCTGATTAGGGGCTCATGGTGATGTCAGAGAGGCTGATTGGGGGCTCATGGTGACGTCAGAGAGGCTGATTGGGGGCTCATGGTGACGTCAGAGAGGCTGATTGGGGGCTCATGGTGACGTCAGAGAGGCTGATTTGGGGGCTCATGGTGACGTCAGAGAGGCTGATTGGGGGCTCATGGTGACGTCAGAGAGGCTGATTGGGGGCTCATGGTGACGTCAGAGAGGCTGATTGGGGGCTCATGGTGACGTCAGAGAGGCTGATTGGGGGCTCATGGTGACGTCAGAGAGGCTGATTGGGGGCTCATGGTGACGTCAGATAGGCTGATTGGGGGCTCATGGTGACGTCAGAGAGGCTGATTGGGGGCTCATGGTGACGTCAGA
This sequence comes from Phymorhynchus buccinoides, assembly GCA_017654935.2. Taxonomy (NCBI): domain Eukaryota; kingdom Metazoa; phylum Mollusca; class Gastropoda; order Neogastropoda; family Raphitomidae; genus Phymorhynchus; species Phymorhynchus buccinoides. The sequence continues at coordinate 86,403,421 of CM065681.1, forward strand.
GAGGCTGATTTGGGGGCTCATGGTGACGTCAGAGAGGCTGATTGGGGGCTCATGGTGACGTCAGAGAGGCTGATTGGGGGCTCATGGTGACGTCAGAGAGGCTGATTTGGGGGGTCATGGTGACGTCAGAGAGGCTGATTGGGGGCTCATGGTGACGTCAGAGAGGCTGATTGGGGGCTCATGGTGACGTCAGAGAGGCTGATTTGGGGGCTCATGGTGACGTCAGAGAGGCTGATTGGGGGCTCATGGTGACGTCAGAGAGGCTGATTGGGGGCTCATGGTGACGTCAGAGAGGCTGATTGGGGGCTCATGGTGACGTCAGAGAGGCTGATTGGGGGCTCATGGTGACGTCAGATAGGCTGATTGGGGGCTCATGGTGACGTCAGAGAGGCTGATTGGGGGCTCATGGTGATGTCAGAGAGGCTGATTGGGGGCTCATGGTGACGTCAGAGAGGCTGATTGGGGGCTCATGGTGACGTCAGAGAGGCTGATTGGGGGCTCATGGTGACGTCAGAGAGGCTGATTGGGGGCTCATGGTGACGTCAGAGAGGCTGATTAGGGGCTCATGGTGATGTCAGAGAGGCTGATTGGGGGCTCATGGTGACGTCAGAGAGGCTGATTGGGGGCTCATGGTGACGTCAGAGAGGCTGATTGGGGGCTCATGGTGACGTCAGAGAGGCTGATTGGGGGCTCATGGTGACGTCAGAGAGGCTGATTGGGGGCTCATGGTGACGTCAGAGAGGCTGATTGGGGGCTCATGGTGACGTCAGAGAGGCTGATTTGGGGGCTCATGGTGACGTCAGAGAGGCTGATTGGGGGCTCATGGTGACGTCAGAGAGGCTGATTGGGGGCTCATGGTGACGTCAGAGAGGCTGATTGGGGGCTCATGGTGACGTCAGAGAGGCTGATTTGGGGGCTCATGGTGACGTCAGAGAGGCTGATTGGGGGCTCATGGTGACGTCAGAGAGGCTGATTTGGGGGCTCATGGTGACGTCAGAGAGGCTGATTGGGGGCTCATGGTGACGTCAGAGAGGCTGATTTGGGGGCTCATGGTGATGTCAGAGAGGCTGATTGGGGGCTCATGGTGACGTCAGAGAGGCTGATTGGGGGCTCATGGTGACGTCAGAGAGGCTGATTTGGGGGGTCATGGTGACGTCAGAGAGGCTGATTGGGGGCTCATGGTGACGTCAGAGAGGCTGATTGGGGGCTCATGGTGACGTCAGAGAGGCTGATTTGGGGGCTCATGGTGACGTCAGAGAGGCTGATTGGGGGCTCATGGTGACGTCAGAGAGGCTGATTGGGGGCTCATGGTGACGTCAGAGAGGCTGATTTGGGGGGTCATGGTGACGTCAGAGAGGCTGATTGGGGGCTCATGGTGACGTCAGAGAGGCTGATTTGGGGGCTCATGGTGATGTCAGAGAGGCTGATTGGGGGCTCATGGTGACGTCAGATAGGCTGATTTGGGGGCTCATGGTGACGTCAGAGAGGCTGATTTGGGGGCTCATGGTGACGTCAGAGAGGCTGATTTGGGGGCTCATGGTGACGTCAGAGAGGCTGATTTGGGGCTCATGGTGACGTCAGAGAGGCTGATTTGGGGGTTCATGATGGCGTCAGAGAGGCTGATTTGGGAGCTCATGATGATGTCAGAGAGGCTGATTTGGGAGCTCATGATGTCAGAGAGGCTGATTTGGGAGCTCATGATGATGTCAGAGAGGCTGATTTGGGAGCTCATGATGTCAGAGAGGCTGATTTGGGAGCTCATGATGATGTCAGAGAGGCTGATTTGGGAGCTCATGATGATGTCAGAGAGGCTGATTTGGGAGCTCATGATGTCAGAGAGGCTGATTTGGGAGCTCATGATGATGTCAGAGAGGCTGATTTGGGAGCTCATGATGTCAGAGAGGCTGATTTGGGAGCTCATGATGATGTCAGAGAGGCTGATTTGGGAGCTCATGATGATGTCAGAGAGGCTGATTTGGGAGCTCATGATGATGTCAGAGAGGCTGATTTGGGAGCTCATGATGATGTCAGAGAGGCTGATTTGGGAGCTCATGATGTCAGAGAGGCTGATTTGGGAGCTCATGATGATGTCAGAGAGGCTGATTTGGGAGCTCATGATGATGTCAGAGAGGCTGATTTGGGAGCTCATGATGATGTCAGAGAGGCTGATTTGGGAGCTCATGATGATGTCAGAGAGGCTGATTTGGGAGCTCATGATGATGTCAGAGAGGCTGATTTGGGAGCTCATGATGATGTCAGAGAGGCTGATTTGGGAGCTCATGATGATGTCAGAGAGGCTGGAGTTACAATAAAAGATTGAGTTGTTGACATACTTTATCTCACTGGCTCACTGGGTGGGCTGCATTTGATGCACCAGAAGCAGGCTCTACGTGATATCAAGCAAGGCAACGCTGAACAATGCCATCAATGGGCAGTCACGTGATTTTTGGAAAGACCGAAATACAGCTGTGCAACCGTCTAGAGACCCTCAATGTGTCAGCACATTTGTTTTGTCCAACGAAGGAAAACAAACTGTATAGTCCACACACACATACACACGCGCGCGCGCGTACACACACACACACACACACACACACACACACACACACACACACACACACACACACACACACA
>CM065681.1:86416054-86421054 GCA_017654935.2 Phymorhynchus buccinoides
CTTCGTGTCTCTTTTCCCGGTGTATGTGTTATTTCCCCTTAGCTTCTCTTTCATCGTGTTAATCGTCAGACATATATATATATATATAAGGCACTGTCCCTCCCCCATTGGGAGAAAAAGTAAATCAGCACAATTTATATAAAAAAAAAAAAAAAAAAAAATTTTTTTTATTTTTTTATTTTTTTTTTGGAACACGGAACATTACTCAAAGTTAACGTTAACTGGTTTTGTTTCTGAGGTTCACAAATAAAGACAATATATATATATATATATATAGTTTGCTTTGGTATAAAGCTTTTCTGTGTCCAATGTCTTTATTTGTGAACCTCAGAAACAAAACCAGTTAACGTTAACTTTGAGTAATGTTCCGTGTTCAAAAAATAAAAAAAATAAAAAAAAAAAACATAAAAAATAAAACATTATATAAACTGTGCTGATTTACTTTTTCTCCCAATGGGGGAGGGACAGTGCCTATATATATATATATATATATATATATATATATATATAGTTTGCTTTGATAAAGCTTTTCTGTGTCCAATGTCTTTATTTGTGAACCTCAGAAACAAAACCAGTTAACGTTAAATTTGAGTAATGTTCTGTGTTCAAAAAAAAAAAAAAAAATAAAAAATTATATAAATTGTGCTGATTTACTTTTTCTCCCAATGGGGGGCAGGGACAGTGCCTTATGCAAAGACAGCTGTTTCGACCTAAGAGAAGGTCTCATCAGTTTGCATGATCGGCCTGCAGGTTTTGTTTCTGAGGTTCATCGTTTTTATCTCTCTTAAAGACACACTGACCCACCACGATTAAGTCCCTTGGTTTTTTTTCTGGGTAGCTGTGACCCACATACAAATTCTCCCTACTTCAAATTGAGGCTGCTCTTTAAAATGATGTTTCGTTTTGAATTTGGGGACATTTGTATGGGAGTCAAACCTGGTCAAAACAAGATTTCTTACCAGCTATAGGAGGGAAAACACATGAAACCCGTGATGTTGACACGTGATCTGGTGGGTCTTTAAGAAGTTTCAAATGTTCCTTTCAAGTCAGTATACATGCATTGATTGGCATCACACGACACTAGTTCTTGTCATATTCATTCGTCTCTGCACAAATGGTGTAGAGTGGCACAGTGGTATCGCGTTCGCTTCGTGTCAAGTAAACCCGAGTTCGAACCTGGGTACAGGGGGATTTTTTCCTCTCATTCTGCACTAGGCCTTAACGGTCTGAACGTGGAGTCTTTCGGATGAGACGATAAACCGAGGTCCCGTGTGCCCATGCACTTAGCATACGTTAAACCCAGTGGCAACGAAAAAGTTGTCATTTGGTCAAAATTTACCCCCCCCCCCCCCCCCCCCTCCCTCATCAATGACAAAAATCGCATGCAAAAAACAAACCAAAAAATTGGGTGGCGCGCCTCTGGCTGCGACGCGCTCTCCAGGTGGGAGCAACCCGAATTTAACAGAGACGCCTCTGTGACTATAATAAAGTACCTAATACACGTATTTCTAAGTACCTAAAAGTACCTAATACAAATATTCTTTCTCATTTTCTAGTCGCTGGGCTAGTTTCTCACAACAGGCTTGCAAAGTCAAAGATCTCTTCTTTTGCTTTAATCAATTTTGAGTTATGTGTATTTTCGTGCTCTCTAACATAATCATCTTTCATATTTATAAAGGACAATCATTGTTATGGTCTCTAAATGCTCCGAAAAGTGCTTTAAGATGAGTAGGTTGATGCATTTCCTTCAGCTAGGTAAACTTTAGACTGATTTATCAAAATGGCCAACAATCACCCTACCAACTTTAAATGCTTATAACTCTAAAATGGGAAAATGTTACAAGAATGGTTCTTATATCAGTTGTAAGAGCATTGTCTGAAGTTTCTAACTGTGCCGTTTTCTCAGAATTGTCATTTTGACACTTAATGTCCCTTTCGTGGTGCTGGGACACATATGGGTACGATTTGATTTGTGTTCATTATCATACATTTAATAATATATTTAAAACGAGTATTGATTGCATGATTTACTCCCTTCCCCGCCATGTTTCCCACTTTAATACGGGCAGATATTCCGAATCAATACAATAAAAACAATTCAGACTTCTCTTTCGAACAATTCAGGCTTGCCAATTTAATTTAAAAAAAAAAAAAATGTTCGTCATAAGTTCATAAATATTGCCAACACAATTTTATTTTTACAACAATAAAGGGTTAACCAGAAATTAGGAAATCAAGCATATAACATTTAAATGTCATTGTTAAAGTGTTGGTCTCTGCATTATTTGCTTCCTGAGTGGTGCCAGAATCGCGAACAGTTTACAATACAGCAAGTTGTTGTTCCAAATTGCCAGCTCCCGAAATAGTGGTTTTGAATCCGTTTTCAAGATAAGCAGATTAGGTAAAACCCACTTGAAGGCAAAATAAGTCGAGCTCTCTCTCTCTCTCTCTCTCTCTCTCTCTCTCTCTCTCTCTCTCTCTCTCTCTCTCTCTCTCTCTCTCTCTCTCTCACTCTCTCTCTCTCTCTCTCTCTCTCTCTCTCTCTCTCTCTCTCTCTCTCTCTCTCTCTCTCTCTCTCTCTCTCTCTCTCTCTCTCTCTCTCTCTCTCTCTCTCTCTGTCCAGTACTTGTTTTGTTTTTATTTGTCCATCTCTGTTTGTCTCTCTCATTGTGTCTCCGTTTCCCTATCGCCGTGTGTGTGTGTGTGTGTGTGTGTGTGTGTGTGTGTGTGTGTGTGTGTGTGTGTGTGTGTGTGTGTGTGTGTGTATGCGTGTGTGTGTGTGTGTGCGTGTGCGCGTGCGTGCGTGTGTGTGTGTACGTGTGCGTGTGCGTGTGCGTGTGCGTGTGCGTGTGTGTGTGTGCGTGTGCGTGTGCGTGCGTGTGTGTATATGCATGTGTGTGTGCGTCTCTCTCTCTCTCTCTCTCTCTCTCTCTCTCTCTCTCTCTCTCTCTCTCTCTCTCTCTCTCTCTCTCTCTCTCTCTCTCTCTCTCTCTCTCTGAAAATAAAGAAATAAAAAAGTAAATACTAATAAATAGCAAGAACCCTTCTTTCAAGGAAACGTAGAATTAGACCACCAACAAAAAGGACAACCAAGGCATGAGAACGATTCAGAAAACACAAAGCTAAATCAAAGAATGACATTATTAGCACGAGCAATAGTAACGATGACAAGTAGGTAGCACCAACAACAACAAAAACATTTAAAATTATGAAGCAAAAATATGAAAGACGAGAGAGAGAGTGAGAGAGAGAGAGAGAGAGAGAGAGAGAGAGAGAGAGAGAGAGAGAGAGAGAGAGAGAGAGAGAGAGAGAGACAGAGAGACAGAGACAGAGACAGATGGAGACAGAGAGACAGAGACATATAGAGACAGAGAGACAGAGATAGAGACAGTGACAGTGAGAGAGAGAGAGAGATTCGGAAGGTTTAATTAACCAGGCCATGATGCCCATGTCATGGGGATGGGGATTACAATAGGGAAGAATAAAAGATAACAATAAATATGAATAACACAAATAAATGATAACTCAATTAAATGGTTACCAAAAAAAATCAATCAATTATGTTGAACCAAGCAATTAAAAAGAAAGAATGAATGAGCGGTAAATATATAAATAAATAAACAAATCAACACATAGATAAGTAGTGCTTAACTAGCTAAGTAACTAAATAATAAATAATAATTAAATTGATTGAAATTAAATCAATCAATGAAATCAATCAATCATCTGATCAATACACAAAAACACTCAATCAAATCAGTTTTCTTGTTCAAACAGTGAACAAAATAAACCAAACACTTGTGTGTGGTGTGTGTGTGTGTGTGTGTGTGTGTGTGTGTGTGTGTGTGTGTGTGTGTGTGTGTGTGTGTGTGTGTGTGAGAGAGAGAGAGAGAGAGAGAGAGAGAGAGAGAGAGAGAGAGAGAGAGAGAGAGAGAGAGAGAGAGAGAGAGAGAGAGAGAGAGAGAGAGAGAGGAGAGGAGAGAGAAGAGAGAGAGAGAGAGAGAGAGAGAGAGAGAGAGAGAGAGAGAGAGAGAGAGAGAGAGAGAGAGAGAGTGGGAAGGGATGTGGGTGGAAATACCAATTATTTACAGCATTTCCTCGATAACTAGTTTCTTTAGACTGTGAAACCTCTAATCAAAACGAATTTCGTTAGTGGTTGACAGTAGGCCGAAAGCGTGGGCCAACTTCAAACTTCAAATACTTTATTTTACAAGGATAAGAATTTAGACTGGGCCTAGTCTTCCATTCTGTCCTTGGCTTTAAAACCCTTTCAACGCTAGCCATTTTTCAGCCAAAACTTTCCATTAAACTTACCTGGGTAGCGAAAAGATTTAATCTGCAATATTTCGGATTCCTCTGTGACATGCATAAAATAGGGCCTATCCTTACCTCCCAATATGAAGAACATAAGATCACTGGCTGCCAGACCCTCATGATGCCTTTCAGTAACATGGGTGTTCAATCACTGTGGTGCCAAGAGGCGACAGTGGCGACGGAAGGGCTAAGCATGCAACATGTAACTAATACTATTATAAACGAACATTGAAACACAGAAAAAATCGTCAACAGAAACAACAAACAGTAGCAGTAATATAACAAAGACATGGTAGGCAGAGCATCAACATCAGTAATATGAACAAGCAAAACAGAAAACCAACCGACCAAATAAAATACAAACAAGGAAATAAATGAACAGCCAACAGAAAAATGAGCATGAGAACTGTTTCATAACTGACTTATTTTCTACATCAACAAAGGGAAATCATAAATAATACTAATAATTGATAGTATTTCTATAGCGCCTTTCTATAATTATTTTACACTCAAGGCGCTTCCATTCACTGATACACACGCAGTCACGCAAAACATTATTACCCAATCATTCACCCAGGTACAAGATCAAGAAGGAAACATTTACAAACCGAATGAGCTTTGAAAGTAGTGTGAGAGTTTAGCTTTGAAAGTAGAGATAGTTGGTTCATGGCGGAGATCGACTGGGA
>CM065681.1:86451054-86471054 GCA_017654935.2 Phymorhynchus buccinoides
TACAGCTTAGTCTCTTATGGAAGACTATGATTCTCAAACAAGGGTGCCCTTGCACGATTCTGGTGCTGCAGCCAAAGGGATGGGTTGGCCTTTTGGGACCTTCCCCAACGCCAGCTGTCCTCAAATCCCTTCGACCAAGAGAGTGGGGATGTACCCTGGGCAAGGCATCTCCACTATAAACACATTCTAGCCCAGCCTGCTAGAATAGCATCTGCCCCCTCTGCTATCTGGCGGTCATTATCCGAAATGACTGACTGACATACAGTAAAAAAGATGGTTTACTATACAGTAGTGAGATACTAATTTTCTGCACACTAAGATACATGAATGGAAGCGAATATTATCTTCATCCTTGGGTGATGGTGGGGGTGTTTGTGGGGTAGGAGGGGGAGGGAATGGTGTGCAAGAGTGTTAGATGGTCTCCCTTTCCATGTGAGCTCTTTTTTGTTCTTCATTTTCTTATGGTCGCAATACACTTTAACATTTGTTCAATCTTTCCTCGTGGCAACACAGTGATATGCAAATGATCTCATGACTGGCTATCAATGTCTTGCCATGGGGAAAGAGTGAAAAAATGTTAACGTGTATTGAGGCCTTAATATTACTTGCATGCCATGGGGAAAGAGTGAAAATGTTCATGCGTACAGAGACCTTAATATGTAAGGTTTGGTTTTAACAATATGCTTGCAACCTATCAGACACGAGCTTGTGGTCTCTTTCGCTACGGGCCCTTCTTAACCTGACATTCTTCTGGATCGCAAACCAGGTTCGGAAACATCGCCGAACTCGTGAAAAGATCAACGATCCTCCTCGTGTCTTAATCAAAGTCAAGCCAAGGGGCCATTTCACAAGGGCAAACGCTACATAGCGTGAGCGCAAATCGGCGAAAACGGTCTAAGAAACACCCTTCGTTTGCCGATAGTTCGCAAAACGTTTTGTTCTCTCTCGTGCCCTAGCACGCCGCAAACTGTTCGTTGCATCATGGGAAATGTGCAACTTTTCTTTTTAATTCCGGATAAAATTAGTTCTCGCGAGAACGTAGCTTTTTGTTTACAAATGGAAGACAGAGTCTAGAAAGTGGATACAGACAAATATTCTTCACTCTACAGCGAAAATATATGGGATGATTTTAGCAAAATAAACAAATACAAGTATTTTTGAGTGCTCTTTCTTAATTGTTCATCATGTTAGATGGCATTAATGTAGTGCAAATTTAATTTTCTGCACACAAATAGACTGACAATGAAATCCAAATATTTGTACAACCTCTCAGTGAGGTATGATCTTTTCTCTCTCTGAAAGTGAAGAGTAAGCTATTAGAGTTATCTTTACAAAGCAAACGTTATTCGCGGTTAGTGGTGTTTCTTAGACCCCTTTCGGCGTAACAGTTATGCGCGCGGCGACCGTCGTCTAGGGAAACTCAACCCTGGTTTTGACAAACCTAGTTCGGGTAGGATTGCCAACTCCCCAATCTCCTCCGCAACATGTTTCCAGAACCTCGATCAAGTTCGGTGAACCTCTCTTCTGACTGGTTGAAACCGTGAGAGCTCTTCTGTGTCGAATTGGTCAACCTATGGCGATATTTTTCACGCCAGAGGGCAGTCAATGCACTAGGGGCTTATCACGCGATTTTCTTACTTGGGCGTAGTGAGAGAGAGAGAGTGATGGTAGGACCACTCACTGTCTCTCTCTCTTTCTTTATCCCCAACTAATAATATAGAGAGGATTAGCCCCACACGAGCGTCATGCCCTCTGGTGTGAGAACAATCGCACTAAGTCTCTCATTGAAAGCAACATCACCGAATTCTGTCTCCACGTTTGTTTACCGAGTTTCGGGAAAGTTTCCTTGTTTTTACAAGTGTGGCAACAGATATTACAAAAGCAATGCAAACAAACAAATTCTCCTATTTGAGTCTTGATCAATGACTGGAAAGAAACGCAGACCAAGAAAATCAACGGCCTTATTTTTCGAACCACCGAAACCCTGAGTGGCTGCGCGCGTGTGTATGACTCGGTTGACGTGGGGACGACTGGCTTGACTTTTTCATTCACTGACCCATTCGTGCTGAAGTAGGCTTCTCTTCTATCTACCTGCAAGCGGTTTAATTTGCGTTGTCGACATTATATTACAATACGATTTATTTCTTTGTTTTGTTCACGAACGTGTCAGCTAAATGATGCATACATCTCATTATAATTTGATTAAGATGCAAAACCAAGTTTGTCGAACTACCCAAACGACTCGAGAAGATCGGGATGGATCGTGAACTTCCAATTCAGACACGATCTATGTTCGGCAAACTACGTTCCGCAAACTATGGTGTGCTCAATTAAGAAAATAGTGTAGAGCGAATATGCAGTCATACTTCCTTTTGGTACGATGATCAGAACATGTTTAAGGCGAATGTTTTGTGATATGTCCTTTTAATTTAGAGGATGACACACGCTGGTCCGCGCTGTTTCCCTTGTATTGTTAAAATAACACAAAAATAACGATAGACAGAGAGACAGAAAGAGAGAGACAGAGAGAGAGAGAGAGAGAGAGAGAGAGAGAGAGAGAGAGAGAGAGAGAGAGAGAGAGAGAGAGAGAGAGAGAGAGAGAGAGAGAGAATGGGAAAAAAACATAGATAGAGAGAAGAAGAAGACTGCGGATTGCTCATTCACGAGGTTGCCCTCATAATCCAATAAAATGTAATTAATGTGCGCGTGCGTGGAGAAAGAGAGAGAAAGAGAGAGAGAGAGAGAGAGAGAGAGAGAGAGAGAGAGAGAGAGAGAGAGAGAGAGAGAGAGAGAGAGAGAGAGAGAGAGAGAGAGAGATGAGGGGGGGGGGTCTGTGCGTATGTTTTCCATTGGCTGTCTATTTATAATTTTGTTTGAGAAATACATTTTATTGGACGTGCTTCTGAATCTATATGGGTCAAAGGGTGATTGAGCAATCCGTTTGAGATTATTTCGACCTCATAGAGTTCTCTACTTTTGAGTTAGTTTAACAACGGACACATCATCGAACAGCGTGTGTCATCCTTTAAAATAGAAGATTAACTTGCAAAATATTTGCCTTCAAATGTTCGCAAAATCGTATCAAAAGGGAAGTATCCCTGTAGTAATAGTACTGTGTATGATTAGCCCTTGAGTATAAGTTTTGTAAATTGGTTGCTCACACCGCCGTTACCTTAACGTTCTGCGCGCGCTAAGCAGTCATACAGAAACCCCACCCTGACTGGAAGAGGAAGGCGGCAACGAATTATGGGATCGATACAGATGTAAGTGTGTATATTGTGGGGCATAGTCTATGTTTCTTTCTTTCTTTCTTTCTGTTTCGTCTTCGTCTTCTTCTTTTTTCTTCTTCTTCTTCTTCTTCTTTTTTTTCTTCTTCCATTCTCTCTCTCTCTCTCTCTCTCTCTCTCTCTCTCTCTCTCTCTCTCTCTCTCTCTCTCTCTCTCTCTCTCTCTCTCTCTCTCTCTCTCTCTCTCTCTCTCTCTCTCTCTCTCTCTCTCTCTCTCTCTCTCTCTCTCTCTCTCTCTTTCTCCGTGTTTCTCTGTCTTTGTCTTTGTCTTTCTTTTTCTGTCTCTCTCTCTATTTTTCTCTCTCTCTCTCTCTCTCTCTCTCTCTCTCTCCTCTCTCTTCTCTCTCTCTCTCTCTCTCTGTCTTTGTCTTTGTCTCTCTCTTTCTGTCTCTCTATGTTTCTGTCGATCTCTCTCTCTCTCTCTCTCTCTCTCTCTCTCTCTCTCTCTCTCTCTCTCTCTCTCTCTCTCTCTCTCTCTCTCTCTCTCTCTCTCTCTCTCTCTCTCTCTCTCTCTCTCTCTCTCTCTCTCTCTATCTATCTATATCCCCCCCCCTCTCTCTCTTACCTTCTCATCAACTACTTTCTTCTCAGTTTCCTGTTGGCATCTTCTATTCTATTGGGCGGCTGAGAAGTTGGAGCCAGACAAAACCACCCACCCTCCAGTCAGTGTGTGCGAGAGGGGTCTGCCGAGAGGAGGACGCACAGTGTTCAAACTCTTCACCCCAGTGTTTCACGTGCGAGTTTTGTGTGTGCATAGTATAGGACATATCAAGTGTCGAGTGTATTCGGATGGCTTGGAGTCAAAACGGACTAACTTTAGATAATTCCATTGACGTATTATTGAACATATTGTGAAAACTAATAACTTGGGGTGGGTTTTTTTTAATTGTCATTCTTTCTTTCTGTTTCGCTAGAAGTGCTTCTAAAGTCCGATTAAATCCTACTACTTTAGAAGGACTTCTCTAAGATATGATGATGATGAGTCTCATACTATTTCAATGTGAATACAGTGGACCTCCCTTATAAGACCTTCACAATTCATCCAAAATGAGGTCTTATAAGGGAGGGGTCTTATAAGGGAGGTAATGTTAATGCTTACACAGAAGGGCAATGCTTGAGAGAAGTAGGTCTTATATGGGAGGGAGTCTTATAATGGGAGGTCTTATAAGGGAGTTTCCACTGTACGGTATTTAGTTGGGGCAATACCTGAAGCTATAGAAGTTTAGCCAACCAACAGAAAAACATGTTCGCACTCAGCTTCTGAAATGTGTAAGGGTGCTTACTGTGTTGATATGGCGCGCCGAATGACCAAAACTCTATCTAGCAGTTCGACAGAGTTTAAAAACCCTATCGAACTGTTAGATACAGTTTCTAAACTATAGCTAGCAGTTAGATAGAGTTTCAAAACTCTGTCGAGCAGCTAGATAGAGTTTCTCGTCGTAAAACTCTATCGAACGCGCCATTTTGATACTTTTTTAAACGAAGCATTTCATTGGTAGATAGGACTAGTATCTTTGACTGTGTGGGGCCTAGGCCTATTGTCTTATTCAAATTCACGGGTCACTGCCCTGCCTAGGCCACAAACTTGTCGCTGAAGCCATGTACCAATCAGAAATCGCGATAGAAAAACTATATCTCGATAGGGTTATTTTGTGGAAACCCTATCTAGCTGTTCGACAGAGTTTTAAAACTCTATCGAACAGCTAGATAGGGTTTTCAAACTCTATCGAACTGATAGATACAGTTTCGAAACTCTATCGAACAGCTAGATAGAGTTTTGTATATTTGGCGCGCCATATGTTGAGTGCTTCTCCCGCTTAAGGTTTTCATTTTGTTCGTGGCAAAAAAAATGTAATGCCTGAATGCTTATACCATTTATGTTGTTGTTGTTTTTTGTTTTTTTTTAAATTATTATTTACTAACTATGGTGCGTGCTTCTCTCGCTTAATTAAGGTTCATTTTGTTTGTGGCAACTTTTTTTTTTAATGCCTGAATGCTTATAGTATTTATGTATCTATTTATTTATTTGTTTGTTTGTTTATTTATTTACTAACTTTATTGCGGGCTTCTCTCGTTTAGGGTTCATTTTGATTGTGCCAACTTTTTTTTATTGCATGAATGCTTGTAGTATTTGTGTATTTATTTATTTATTTGTTTGTTTGTTTATTTATTTATTTATTTATTAACTATATTGCGGGTTTCTCTCGTTTAAGGTTTAATTTGTTTGTGGCAACTTTTGTAATGCCTGAGTGCATGTAGTATTTATTTATTTATTTATTTATTTATTTATTTATTCATGGATTTAATTATTTATTTATTCATGAATTTATTCCTCTATTCCTTTATTTATGTATTTATTTATTTTTTTCTATGATTTTAATGATGATTTGGTATAGGTCAAGATGAGCCACCCCCCTACATTTATCGGTTAATTCCGTTTTTCCGTTTTTGCCTTTCTTACCAAACATGAAGCTGTATTTTATGAACATGTTCAGCTAATTATCTTTGTTCACTAATTAATTGCAGTCATGCTAAAGGCCAGTATCTAATAGGACCCCCCCCCCCCCCCACCACCACCACCACCACCACCACTATGTACTGCAGTACACCGCAGCATTTGTTACAGTCGTGGTTCATTGCGTTTTCCCGTCTTATAGGGGGGGGGGGGGTAGGGTTAGGGTTAGGGTTAGTATTCCAAAAAGATAATTAGCTGAAAAGGTTCATAAGATACAGCTTTATGTTTGGTAAGGAAGGCAAAAACGGAAAAATGGAATTAACCGAGAAATGCAGGGGTGGGGTGGGGGTGGGAGGGCACATCTTTGCCTTTTGTAAATGAGTATCGTGTGTCATAATATACATACATGTACTTACAACAACAACAAAACGTGTACTAGCTAAAACGCATACTGCTCAAGTCTTCTCAGGTTCTGGGGGTGTACCGAAATTAGAGCAAACTAGAGCGTTAAGACGGTAAATCACCAACCGCGCGGCAGCGTTATTCGGCTCCAGTGACCTTGACCTTTGATCCATAACCTTCATTATCGCACTTGGCCTAGATCGTCCTACTACCTACACGCATGCAAAATTTGAGCACCCTAAGTCCATCCGTTCAAACGCTAGAGAGGATACATACAAACATACAAACACCACCTCAGACACGAGTGAAAACATTACCAATCCGCTCTCTACGATCATGGTTGGTAAACATCACTTTCTGTTTTGGTTTACATGATTTGTATCTACCAAAGCGCACATAACACACATGTAAAGCAAGTATAACGACAACAACGTGTCAACGTACTCTACATGGATTTCTGAATGGCGCCTGGCAAGTACAAGACTCATTTTCATTAGTTTCTGCGAGGGTGAGGTGTTATCAGAGAGTGACAGTGCTGGTGAATGAGGGTGGATGTCTTTGTGAGTGAGAATCGTGCTATTTTTGTTACTTTATTTCTTTGCACTGGAATGTTGGTAGTATGACTATCTTGTTGATTTTAATGCATGTTTGTAATGTTGATTTTAATGTTGCTTTTGTAAAGCGCATCGAGCATACTACTGTATGGATTTCAGCGCTATATTAAATAAATTATTATTATTATTATTATTATTATTATTATTATTATAATTATTAAGACTAAACAGACTGATTTAAACAGGCTGTTTTGAATTTAGCTTGATTATTTTAATCTAAAATGATTACAATTTCATATGAAATTTGAATTTTGTTCCTTGCATCATGGATGTTGTGCCATTTTTGCACTGGAAAAGGCAAATGTACACCACCCAAAAAGGTAGCGAAAATTGTGCACTTTTTTGACATTTTGACCAGATATTTCAACAACAAAAAACACTATAAAAATATTCGCTTTAAATGTTGCACAGAGTTGTACAACGTTATAGTATCTGAAATGTTGCACAGAGTTGTACAACGTTATAGTATCTGAAATGTTGCACAGAGTTGTACAACGTTATTATCTGGATTTTGTCATAGCCGTTTTGAAGATAGTTGATTATTTTGTATATATATATCTTACGACATAATTATTAGATTTTTATTTTAATAAATTTTGTGTGTATATGTATTAAATCATAAAACATGAAAACTGAAACGTATGTCTTATCCCCCCATGAAACAATCCAGATATCACAATCATTTATGTGCATACCAAAATTCAAAGCAATCAGAACATTATTTCTGATGCATTCTACTAGGGGAGGAGCAACATGTTCTATTTTTAGTAACACCATCAGGTATTTTTTTAATTTAATTTTTATTTTGGTGTAAACAAATGTATTCATAAACAATCACATGACAAAGCAGCATCAGAATAAGGATCACAGAGCACAACTAGCTTAAAGCTTATACTGGGTGCTCAAAACATTTGAAGTACACAGTATTGGCTGCAACTAGTGAAGTTAGTACACTGGGTAAATGATGAAAGAAAGGGAACAGAAACAAAAGCATAACAACGTGGGAATACTAAGTAAAGGGGAATAAACAAATTCATAGACAACTTCATGAACAACCAATCAAACAAATAGATACAGAAGAAGAAGGGGATTTTTTTTTTTTTTTTGTAGTGACATGTATAATTTGAATTTATACGAACGATGATTCTGTATTTTTTAAAGACTGTTTTTGATTTCAGAAACAAATTGGGATAATTTTATGGAATGGATTTATATTTTATGACCTAAAGAATTTAGTGACTTCTTCACTGGTCTGCCCCCTTAACATATAAAAGTGATATAATAACATGGGTTTTTTCAAAACATGGTCTGTCAGGTTTTTTAAACCTGTAGCTTACAAAGGATGCCATCTGAAAGGATGATTCTAATATTGTTTTCACATTATGTGATTTTAGACGAATAGTGTGTGTGTGTGTGTGTGTGTGTGTGTGTGTGTGTGTGTGTGTGTGTGTGTGTGTGTGTGTTCGGGTTTTCCCCGGGTAGTTTTGACAATGTTCTGTAAATCGACATTAATTGTTTTGACACCCCACATTGTTTTGACGTCAAAACAACGGAGAAAGTGTGAAGTGCAATTGTAGTGCACGCGAACTACAACCGCACTTGCGCTCCAATTCACAAGTGTACTATCCGGGACAGAAAATATTGGTCGGATTTATGGACGAAAAAAGGGATAGATGCATTCATAGAGACAGCACTTTTTCCGTTTTTGATGGTAAAGATACTGTTTTTGTCAACACAACGCGGGGAAACCCAGTATCTGTGTGTGTGTGTGTGTGTGTGTGTGTGTGCGTGTGCGTGTGCGTGCGCGTGCGTGTGTGTGCGTGTGTGTGTGTGTGTGTGTGTGTGTGTGTGTGTGTGTGTGTGTGTGTTTAAACAAATCTTTATTCATTTGAAAACGATGTGTGTGTGCGCGCGCGCGGGCGCGCGTGTGTGTGTGTGTGTGTCTGTTTGTCTGTCTGTGTGCGTGCGTGCGTGAGTGTGTGCGTGCGTGCGTGTGTATGTGTTTCTCAAAAATATATTCTACTAGCAGTCATTTTAATCTCTTTCAAAATCTCAGCGTCACGCAAGAAGCTAATAATTATCTCCCCCCTCTCCCCCTCTCCCCCCCCCCCCCCCCCCCCCCCCCTATTTAAAATGAAAGCGAAACAAAACTCAAATTACGAGAAACAAATTGAACGGAACAATTTCATTTTGCCATTGCGTGACCAAACAAATGCAAAGATTGTCAGGCAGGGAACGCGGATTGAAAGTATAAATGTTTCAAAAAAAATGTATAAATGAAATTGAGTCCAATCGCAAAGAAACTGACCAGTTACTTCATTGAGGGTTAAAGGAAACTAGTCACGCGATGAGTATCTGCGTGAGAATGTCAATTTCCTAAGACAATTTGGGGGGTGGGGGGTGAGGGGGTGAAGAAGTTGGTGAGGTCCTTATTCGCCTATTCCTCTTTCATCTATTCCTCCCTCACCTATTCCTGTTTCACCTACAGTCTCTGTGAGGGCCTGTTTCACTTACGATAACAACTTGCTCGCTTTTTAAAGACACACTGACCTACCACGATTAAGTCCCTTGGTTTTTTATCTGGGTATATGTGACCCACATACAAGTGCCCCCAACTTCAAATTGAGGCTGATCTTTAAAATGATGTTTCGTTTTGAATTTGGGGGCATTTGTATGGGAGTCAAACCTGGTCAAAACAAGATTTCTTACCAGCTATAAGAGGGATAGCACATAAAAACCCGTGATTTTGACACGTGATCTGGTGGGTCTTTAAAAAAAATCTTGTGTGTGTTTGTGTGTGCGCGCACGATTAAAGCATGCTAAACGCAAGCTCTCAGCGCTTCACAACACTTTCATGAAACAATAGAACCTTAAAAAAATGATAAAATCGCAAAATAGAAAACTATAGTCACATTTTAAAAACAAGTGCATAAAATCTCGGGTATGAGAATATGCTGAGTGTTACTCTTAAAAGGTAAAACTGATAATTACAGTCGTTATATCCAAAGTAAAACAGGGGACTGTTTCACAAGGGCTAACGTTACGTTGCGCTCGCTCAAATCGGCAAAAATAGTCTAAGAAACACCCTTCGTTTGCCGATGGTTCGCGTGGCGTTTTGTTCTTGCCAAACACCGAGCAAGCGGCGAACTATCTGGAACTAGTAGGGGCCGGGGATGAATACGTTTCTTGTTGTTGATTGGTCCATTAAAGTTTGTTTAAAATCTTTTCTTTGTTTTGACCAATCAGACAAGAGCTTGTAATATTCTTCCGCAAACGTTTTCTAAAGTGTTTCTTAGGCCATGTTTGGCGTAAGCGTTATTCGCGCGGCGACCGTTATCTAGAGAAACTAGACCCTGAACTAGAGAAACTAGACCCTGAACTCAGGAGGTGAAATCAACAAAGTCGCAAGGCAAAGCAAAGCAAAGGTTTCATTTCGCACCCACGGGTTGGGTACATAAATGCACACACATGATTAGACACTGAGACATCAAAATAGAGTGATACGCCTGCTATCACTGTCGCGTAAAACTCCCCGTGTTGCAACTCGCCATAACATTTTCTGTGCAAGTCATGGGGCTAGTTTCACAAGGGCTAACGTTTCGTCGCGCTCGCTCAAATCGGCAAAAACGGTCTAAGAAACACCCTTCGTTTGCCGATAGTTCGTATGGCGTTTTGCTCTCAGTCGAAAGGTGACAAACGGCGAACTATCCGGAACTAGTAGGGGGTGACTACGGTTCTTGTTGTTGATTGGTCCATTACAGTTTGCTAAAATAAAATAAAAATGTGACCAATCAGACAAGAGCTTGTAATATTCTTCCGCAAACGCCTTCTAAAGTGTTTCTTAGGCCCCGTTTGCCGTGAGCGTTATTCGCGCGGCGACCGTTATCTAGAGAAACTCGCCCATGAATTGTCTTGGTTTTCTGTCAAATGTTCATTCTCATGTCTCTTTATTTATATTATATGTGCGCGTTTATGTATCTTTATCCTTTGGCGTGTTTAGCGTGCCTTTTCGTGCCAGTAGGGTGAGTTCTGTTTAGCCAGCGAGTTTTCGTGTTGTGAGTTAGTGCTGTCAGATGCGAACTAAGGGCTGTATCTTGGCTGACACCTCTCTTGGCGTCCTCTGTAGTGTTGACTGCTGTTACTTAACCTGTAAAGTGTTAAAGGTGCGTTTTTGCCAGAAACACGTCGAGGTCACCCGAAAGACAGCCTTTTCAAGGATCGGAACACGCACTTTGCTCCGGTGTCCTAGAAATCAAACCGTCAAAACGGCGATTCCTCCTTGGCGGAGTAGCCGGAGAGAGAAGCCATTTTGGACGGGGTGGGTGGAGGCCACTGAGAGTGGTTGAAGCTTTTTCTTCTTTGTAGTGCAGTAGATTAAAAAGGGAGCTATTTTCTTTGTTGTGAGCGAAACTCATTTTGGTAAACTGTATAAAAATAGCTAAAAATCAAATAATAATAAAAAGGCTTGTGTTGTGGAAATTTCGTGCAAACGATTTGGTCTGACTCAGGTGGCCATTACAAAAGAGAAGACACTTGCCTTGTCTTTCACTGAAGGAATCTGACTTCCAGCACATCCGCCAAGGACGAATCGCCGATGTGACGGTTTGATTTTTAGGAAACCAGAGCAAAGTGAGTATTGCCATCTCTTTAAAGGGTGTTTTCCTGGTGATCTCGACGTGCTTCTGGCAAAAACTCATCCGTCAGGGTGCCCCTTTAAGCAGCGTTTGCTGTGTTGTCATTCACTTTTGTCCAGAAAGAAACAAGTCTGTAAAATGGCCTAGAAAATCAGATCTTTCTATTTTTTCCGGCCAGAAATTTCTAAGTGGTATCAGTAGAATAAGAAGTATTATGGTAAGAGGTCGCCTCTGTTAACTTGATCAACGTGACAATACGACCGTTTAAAGATACAAACCGTTGAAAAATAATTCAAACTTATAAAATATTTAATAGTGTAGATGACCTAAATGTACATGACTTATTCACAATATCAGATTTTGACAAAACAAGGACCAGTACCGACAAAATATTTATTCAAGAAAATTTTATTTTACTAACAAGTTGCACCTGTTGGAATAAATTACCACCTAACATGAAAAGAGCACAGGTTCAGGTTTAAAAACCTTCTCGACAAATGTGTATGTGGTAGATGAATAATATTAATAAAAACTGAGTGTGCGACAGACCGAGACAGGTTAAATAAAATGTGTGGGACAGGGCCTTTGGTGCGACACTTCCTAATCCTAATCCTAAAATAACGTACGGATGGTTCAGGTTCCTTCCTGTTTGTGTTGTGTTAGAGGGTAGGTTCTGTGTGTTAGGGTTTGGTGCGACACTTACGGCTTGCGTTATAATTGTGCTGCGAGGTATATAGTTGTTTGTTTTTTGTACACACACACAAAAGCCAACAATAACAACGACAAACACCAAAGAGACAACAGCATTAAAGATACACTGACCCACCAAGATTAAGTCCCTTGGTTATTTCCTGGCTAGCTGTGACCCATATACAAATGCCCCCAACTTGAAATTGAAGCTGCTCTTTAAAATGTTTCATTTTCAATCAGGGGGCATTTGTACGGGAGTTAAACCTGGTCAAAACAAAAGTTCTTACCAGCTATAAGAGGGGAAACCCGTGAAACCCGTGATTTTGACACGTGATCTGGTGGATCTTTAATAAATCACAAACAACCGCAGCAGCCCGACTATCAGCGTGAGCAGATTAAATACATGAACCAACACCATTTGAACCAACGGTGGTAACACAAATGAAGACAAACACTGTCAGCAAGGGATCAGCAACAGAGAAACAACAATGAGGTTCATTTTTGGAATATTTGTGTGACTCTTGAGTAAGAACACAAAACAACAACAAAATGAGTTTCCGGTTCCTCTCTACCGTAATGGCGGCCGCCATGATGATATCGAAGACGAGGTTGGCAAGGGGAGCAACCGATTTCTGTCCCTTGCCCAGGAGTGCTCGGCCTTGGAACGAGAGTCAGCTGACATCCGCTACTCGTGTCGTGTGGGACTTGAGCGCTGAGGTGAGTGTGTGTGTGTGTGTGTGTGTGTGTGTGTGTGTGTGTGTGTGTGTGTGTGTGTGTGTGTGTGTGTGTGTGTGTGTGTGTGTGTGTGTGTGTGTGTGTGTGTGTGTGTGTGTGTGTGTGTGTGTGTGTGTGTGTGTGTGTTGGTGTGTTTGTCCGTTTGCGTCTGTCCCCCTTGTCTGTCTGTTTTGCATTGTATGTATATCGACGTGTCTGTCCGTCTCTTTGTATGTATTATATATCAATAGTATTATTAGGTGAATTTTTATCCTGTTTGTTTGTGTGTGTTTTAGTATGAATGCTTCAATATCATTATATTTGTATTTATGTTGTCACTAAGCTTGTCTCTCTCTCTGGCACAGTTCCACTGGCCTTAGGGATTTAAACGCTAATGCATTAGAAATGCAGAATACTTGAGTTTTATATAAAACTTATGTATCCAAAATGCCATCTTTATCAAAACCAGTAACTGGTCTAATACAGGGCATTTGGATACAAAAGTTTTATATAAAACTGATATATGTATGTTGTTGTCACCACGCCTGCTTATCTGTTGCGTCTCTCTCTCTCTCTCTCTCTCTCTCTCTCTCTCTCTCTCTCTCTCTCTCTCTCTCTCTCTCTCTCTCTCTCTCTCTCTCTCTCTCTCTCTCTCTCTCTCTCTCTCTCTCTCTCTCTCTCTCTCTCTCTCACTCTCTCTCTCTCTCACTCACTCACTCACTCACTAACTCTTTCTCTGTTATTAGCTGCATCAAGCATGCTTGGTGGGCGTGTCATATTTTCAAACATGTTCACAATAGAATACCCTCCATGAACAAGAAACATCGTGTGAATTGGGTCTCCCTCAAATTAAGAATAATTTTATTGCATGGTCAGTCACGGATGTTGTTAATTAAATATAGTTATTCTGTTGTGGAAATAAACAGAAGTTTTAAAATAAAAGATCAGTAATTGAAATAATGAAAATCAATCAAATTAAAGGGTCAGTATTTTTATATTTATGAAAATGGAGCAGAACTTTCAGGGTGTTTTTTTATTACTTTTGGCTTGTCTTTTTGGCAGAGGATCGGGGTACGGGCCCGTATCTCACATTCTCCAAGCTACAGGTACGGCGCTCAATCACAGGACGCATAAATAGTGCGCAAATGTCTTCAAAAACTACTAATGTTAACTCTGACATGTTCCTAACACTATCCCTAACCCTATTCCTTACCAAGATGCGTTAAATAAGGGATTTTTTCGTCAACAAATGCATTTTCGTATTTCGTATATTATACGAAATAAAATATACGAAATAAGAAAATGCATTTGTTGACAAAAAATTCAACTAGGAAGAGCTACTATCCCTGAACATGGTCTGAGTGTTGCAGCAACGCCGTACCCGTAGCCACTGTTTCTTTTCTTTGTCGATCGCACACTTTCCTGTGATATGAGCGCAGATGCATAATGCTGCCGTTATGCGCCTAAGCAAGAAATAGTTAGGTCCAAATAATAGGGTTAGGGGGACCGTAGAACAAAGTAGTGGTAAATGAAGGGCAGGAGCTGTGCCGGTCGGGGATTGCCCCCGCGGACCGCTACTGTAGCCGGATTGGTCTTGCCTGGATACTGCGAAACAAAGGTCTATGGTCCATAGATATGCATATATGCACACGCACGCACACACACACACGCACGCACACACACACACGCACGCACACATGGGGGCAGGATGGAAAAAAAGCTTTGTTAACTTATTCTTTAACCCTCAATAAAGATGATTTTGACTTGACTTGACTTGACACACACACACACACACACACACACACACACACACACACACACACACACACACACACACACACACACACACACACACACACACACACACACACGCACGCACGCACGCACACACACGCACACACACGCACACGCACACACACACACACTTGGAGATAGGAGTAAATAGACTTTATTTTTCATCATTTCATTTTTCCCAATAAACATTAGGAAGCATTGCGCAACCTCAAGTCACTGATACTATATCTTTTTAGACGGCGTGACTAAAACATCTGAACATTTGAATAGACCAGTAAGGCAGAAATATAGTAGATGACAGAAAACAAGAGGGGAAAGCAGAGTGACAGAAAGTGACAGATCAGAGGAAGTTACAAGCACAGAAGTCTTCCACAAAAGATCAAACTGTGCCATGATTTTCCGTCACTGTAGAAAATCTATTGTACAGCTCTCATGTTACTGTTGGCCCACACTACAGGCTTAATGCCAACCAATGTCTGTCTGTACTCCTGCGTAAATGAAAGGGGCTGTTGAGGCAGGCACAATAATGTTCACTGCTTTCAGAGTTCTGCGATCACATCTTTGGGATGGTATGCATGGACTTCGAGATTGAAACTCACCAACAACGAATGAAAATGAGTGGGGGTGAGGGTGACCATCTTCTTCTTCTGCGTTCCCAGGCCATATGGCCATAATGAGTAAGGTACGTATGTGTCTGGTTTGCAGTTCTCACTGGTCTCCCCGCTGCATACAGCCGACACATTCCGATTTCGGAGGAGCTCAATCGTGTGTGTCTGTGTGTGTGCGCGTGCGTGTGTGTGCGTGCTCCCCGTCTGTGTGTGTGTGTGTGTGTGTGTGTGTGTGTGTGTGTGTGTGTGTGTGTGTGTGTGTGTGTGTGTGTGTGTTTATTAATATTGAATATTATGTGCCTTTTTTGTGACTATTGTATGTACAAATTATAGTAAGTTGTTATTTTATGATGCATGCAACTGTATTTCAGTCCTATATATCTCTGTCTCTGTTTGTGTGTCTCTCTCTTGTCTCTTTCTCTGTCTGTCCCTCTGTCTGGCTCTCTGTCTCTCCGTCTCTGTCTTTCTCTGTCTGTCTGTCTGTATGTCTGTCTGTCTGTCTGTTCTATTCTTTCTCTCTCTCGTTCTCTTTCTCTCTCTAGTTCTCTTTCTCTCTCTATCATTATAAGTGTGGGTGTGGGTGTGATTTGTTAATAGTGTGGCCTGGGCGTCTTTAAGTGTCCATCAGTGTGTGTTTCAAGTTGGTTGCGAAAGTGTACTGTAGATTATGTCATTCATTATTTGGGCGTGATTGAGAAATTGACTGAGGGATCAGGGAAGGGGGGTGTTGGTCAATGTTTGATGTATACTTTTTGTTCATTGCGTTTACTATTCATTTTAGTGATTTCTGTAAAGCGCTTAGAGCTTAAAGATTAGGCGCTATAAAAGTTGTCTTAATAAATAAATAAATAAAGGAGATACATTATTTGGAAGATTGGGGTGTTTTTGAAAGGCAGGAGAATGGGCCAATTAGTCAGAAACACAGTATATCATAGAAAGCAAAGTGAAAAGGCAGAGTCAAAGAGAGTGGCAGATTAGAGGAAGTTACAAGCACAGAACTTCCAGAAGGTGGGAGAACTATTTTTACAAAAGACCCCCCGGTATCCCCACTGGGAGGGTGACCATATAATAAGCATTCGTGCGTGTGTGTGTGTGTGTGTGTAGTATATTGTTTCATAGCTTTTCGAGTTCTACGGTCTACTCTTCGGGATGGTATGCATGGAATTCACGATTGAAAGACGATTTTCGGAAGAAAAAAACTAAGGGAGAGCACTTCGTGAACATTACAGTTGATTACGACGTAACAATATAAATGACATCAATTTTAGAATGACGCACGGTGTTCTAAGTGATATAAGTCTACTCAAACACACGAGGCGAGAGCTGGGGATCTACCTGATGGTAGAGTAATGAGATAAGCTTATCGGACAGTTTGTTTTCACTCAGCCCTAAAAGAGAGAGAGAGAGAGAGAGAGAGAGAGAGAGAGAGAGAGAGAGAGAGAGAGAGAGAGAGAGAGAGAGAGAGAGAGAGAGAGAGAGAGAGAGAGAGATTTAGTACTGTTCGCTTCTCGGCCTTTTGGCTAAGACAGTGATTCAGGAACATAAATTTTTGTTTATGCCATGGTTGGTTTGTTCAGCCCGTCGTACATGGCGAAAGCCAATACGCGACGTTAAACTGAACTTCCATCAGAGAGAGAGAGAGAGAGAGAGAGAGAGAGAGAGAGAGAGAGAGAGGTAGGGATTATGAGATGGGGGATCCAGCCAATTATGGGCACTTTTAAAGTCTTGTAGCCTGCAGCCGAGTCCCTAGACAGCGTTGATTAGTGGTGGGGAAGATACCAGAGAGGTCATCAGGCAGGGATGGTCCTTATGGAGAACTTCGCTCGAAAATGAAAGTAGACGTGACTTTAGATGATACAAACATGCATGCGTGACATGCAATTTCAGCGACATGACGCTTTTGGGGAGTGATGCTCGAAATTCACGTGATGCACATGAACAGGAATTTTGATTTAAAAAAACATTTTTTAAAGGGGCACCCTGACGGATGTGTTTTTTGCTAGAAACACGTCCAGATCAGCAGGAAAACACCCTTTACAGAGATCGCAACACTCGCTTTGGTCTGGTTTCCCAGAAACTAAGCCGTCAAAAAGGTTTGGCGGAGGTGCTGGAAGTCAAATTCTTTCACCCAAGGAGAAGACGTTTTCCGTCTCTTTTTGAATGGCCGCCTGTGATTAGACCCAATCGTTTGCACGAACTTTTCGCAATACAAGCTTTTTTTTTTCTTTTTTAATTGTTTTATACAGTTTATCTAAAGGAGTTTCGCTCACAACAAAGGAAATGGCTCCTTTTGTTTACTGCACTACAAAAAAAGAAAACGCTTCAACCACAATGAGTGACCTCCACCCACCCCATCCAAAATGGCTACTCTCTCCGGCATCTCCGCCAAGGACAACTCGCCGTTTTGACGGTTTAATTTATCAGAAACCAGAGCAAAGTGAGTGTTCCGATCCTTGAAAAGGCTGTCTTTCTGGTGATCTCGACGTGTTTCTTGCAAAAACTCATCCGTCCGAGTCCACCTTTAAAGTTTGAGTGAACTTGGTGTTCACGGATGATTGCTATTTCCGGTGATGTCTTGCTTACAATGAGACCACCTCTTAGTAATCAAGGTTATAAAAGTCTATCCTTAGCCAATTCTGAGCAGTGTAGATCCCCTGCCTTTCAGTTCTTCCTTCCTACCCCAACTCGCCACCATTCCCGCCATTTATTTTGAACTCTCCGTCAGTGGGTGGATGCCTCGTGCCTCCATTCGGGGATCTGGACGACCCCTTTCCCTTTCTCCGCGAGTCTCTCCCCGTGGGGATACCGGTGGGGGTCTTTTGCATAAATAGTCCCCCCACATTCTGGAAGCTCTGTGCTTGTGACTTCCTCTGATCTGTCCCTCTCTTTGACTCTGCCTTTTCCCTTTGCTTTCTGTTTATCTTTTTGACTTGATGGCCTATTCTTCTACTTGTTTTATTAAACACAATCTTCGAATTGTTCTCCTGAGTTCCTCCGAAATCGGAATTTCTCGGTTGAATGCCGCGGGGAGGCCAGTGAAAACTGAAACAAAGGACACATACGTACCTTACTTACCCTTTATGGCCATATCGCCTGGGAACACAGACGAAGAAGAAGACTTTTTATCTCACTTACCGGTCTTTTTAACGTTCCAACTTTATCTACGCATCCCCACCCCACCCCACCTCACCCCACCCCCTTTTCGTTTCAATCTCATCCCGCGCGCTCTCATCAATCTCAGCACTCCACCCCCCCACCCCTTTCTCTCCCCCCTCCCCCACCACCCTCACCCCCAGCCCCCACCACCCTCCCTATCCGCCCCGTCCGACTTTCTCGCTTTTTTTTTGCCCTTTTGTGTGCACTTCAGACTTGATAAATCTTCAATGACTACGCACAAGTGTAATGTATCACTAGTAAAACGTTTTCCCTTTCAAAAAGGGGTTAAATGAATCTTATGGTGTAATTGTATTTGTCCGTTTTTGCCTTTCTTACCATACATAAAGCTGTATTTTAGGAACATTTTCACCAAATTATCTTTTTGGAATACTAACCCTAACCCTAACCCTAGCCCTAACCCTAACCCTACCCCCCACACCCTATAAGACGGAAAAAGCGCAACGAACCACAAC
Source organism: Phymorhynchus buccinoides (assembly GCA_017654935.2). Classification (NCBI taxonomy): domain Eukaryota; kingdom Metazoa; phylum Mollusca; class Gastropoda; order Neogastropoda; family Raphitomidae; genus Phymorhynchus; species Phymorhynchus buccinoides. Next base: position 86,469,881 of record CM065681.1, read on the forward strand.
TGTGACAAATCGCGGTGTACTGCAGTACATAGTGGGGGGTAGGGTTAGGTTTAGGGTTAGTATTCCAAAAAGATAATTAGCTGAAAATGTTCATAAAATACAGTTTTATGTATGGTAAGAAAGGCAAAAACGGAAAAATAGAATTAACCGAGAAATGCAGGGTGGGGTGGGGTGGCACATCTTTACCTTTACCCAGTAATCTTTTGACTGGCGTATCGCTGTTGCCATGAGGAAAGTGTGAAAAATGTTCACGTGTATAATTATAGACCTGTAGCAACTTTGGCATGTGAATGATTAATGAAAGTGTTTGAACCCTTTCACCGCCAATGTCGCATTTTTTGCACCATATTGATTTAACACCCATGTCATTAAATGCCTTGAAACCAGGGTCTGTTATCCAATGATCTACTTTTCTTAATTTTGTGACGAAAGGATAGGCCTTATTTTAAACATGTCAGAGATGGATCCCCAATATTGGAAAAACTTTTTGTTTGTGGCTCAAGCCACAAAGCTATAACTCACTTTGTCGGTCTGTCGGTCGGTCGGTCTGTCGTTCCAAAATTGTCGCACATTTTCACAAAATTGTCGCACTTCAAATCGAGGCTACACTTCAAAATTAATTGAGGCCGCTCTTTAAAATGATGTATTTTAAAAGCGTACAAAATAATAAACATACGTAATACAGACACTACAACAGACACGACGAGTATGCGGTGCTTCTTTCGATGAGTATAAGTAGGATACATAGTTTTAAATGTTTTCCAAAAGATATAAAAAGTTACGAAATGGTGCAGAGATAACATTCTGGTTTACAGATTAAAATTATTGAAAAGCCAGGGGAGATGACTCCTGATTGGAGTGGTAAAAATAGACCGCGCGCCACAAACTATTGCGATTTTGCGCTTGTTTTTTCTTTATCCATGTAAGTTTAATGGGAAATTTAGGTTCAAAAATGGCGGGCGGCGAAAGGGTTAAAAGCGTATCAGCATATTATTTATTTTGCATTATAAATGCTCAAAATTTGTGTTTTGATTGTAACATGAATAAGCTAACTATATGTGACCCAGCACCACAAAAGGGACATTCAGTCGCTAGGCTGGTTTCTCACAACAGGCTTGTGATTTTTTTTAAAATCCATTTTGAGTTATGTGTATTTTCGTGCTCTCTGACATCT
>CM065681.1:86476054-86478554 GCA_017654935.2 Phymorhynchus buccinoides
TAAAATCAGGGCCTGTTTAATATCCAAAGACCCTATTATCTTAAATTTGGGAGGTAAGGATAGGCCTAATGTTATATCATGTCACAGAGGAAATCGCAATATTGCATGTATTTTATTTTCTCTACCCAGTTAAGTTTAATGGTAGTTTTTGGCTGAAAAATGGCCGGCGGCGAAAGGGTTAATTTGCTTAGCCCAGATGCATGGAGAATGGGACAATACTTATTTACAAACTACAATCCTTTTTTCATCCTAAAGCTGTTTCATGTCAACTTTTACGAGCGTTGAAAACAATTAACTCGAAAAACGTGGTCTGGAATGAAAACAAAAAACATGGATTCAGACAAGTTTTAGACTCAGATATCGCTATTTCGAGAATACTCGGAATTAGGTGCTTACTGTTGTTCTCCAGTTCCAAGTATACTTGACATTCGTGCAGAATGAGGGTTTTTTCAAGTGATTTTTTTCTTCTTCTGAAAATGGGTTGCTATGGAAACTGTTCTTCTCTGGAGCTCCCCAAAGCATAATGTGCGAAGAAAACAAAACATTGATTGTCGTTATTTCGCGCATTGAATCTTCTTCACACAGCTGAAAAATCAAAACGATAGCTTGATTACGCATATTAAAAATGTTTTTGGTTTTTTTAAAGTGGAGCTCTCCAAAGCATGTCCGACAAAAAATTGTCGTTAAATTTCAAGCAATTAATGTTTCTTTACACCGCTGAAAAATCAAAACGATAGCTTAGATGTGACCCAGCACCACGAAAGGGACATTAAGTCGCTGGGCTAGTTTCTCACAACAGGCTTGGGAAGTCGAAAATCTCATTTTTTGTCAATTTTGAGTTATGTATATTTTCGTGTTCTCTAACATCTTATCTTTCATATTTATAAAGGACAATCTTTAATGTGGTCTGTAAATGATCTTATAAGTGCTTTAAATCGGGTAGGTCAATGCTTTTTCTTCAGCTAGGCTAGACTTTAGATTGATTTTTCTCAAAATGGCCGATGCTCACCCTACTAACTTTAAATGCTCATAACTTTGGAACGGATAACGATACAAGAATGGTCCTTGCATCACCAGAAAGACCATTGTATGAAGTGTTAAATGTATAATTTTCTCAGAATGGTCATTTTGACACTTAATGTCCCTTTCGTGGTGCTGGGTCACAATTTACGTATTAAAAACTTTTTAAAAGTTATTGTGAAGGCTGCGCTTTTTATTAGTCTCATATGTTTGTTTTTTCTTTTGTTTTTTTGTCTATTGTTCCTTGGTCTTTGACTTCCGTGTTTTCACTTGTAGTTGTTAAACTTCTGTCGAACATGGTGTTTGCTCATTTCTTTATTGCGTAACACAGCGCACAGAGCTGCCATCTCAGGAAGTGAAGTGTACCCAAATGCTGAACTTGTTCATGAATTTAAAACAAAACAAGCGCGAAATCGCAATAGTTTGTGGCACGCGGTCTATTTTTACCACTCCAATCATGAGTCACCTCCCCTGGCTTTTCAATAATTTTAATCTGTAAACCAGAATGTTATCTCTGCACCATTTCGTAACTTTTTATATCTTTTGGAAAACATTTAAAACTATGTATCCTACTTATACTCATCAAAAGAAGCACCGCATACTCGTCGTGTCTGTTGTAGTGTCTGTATTACGTATGTTTATTATTTTGTACGCTTTTAAAATACATCATTTTAAAGAGCGGCCTCAATTTGAAGCGTAGCCTCGATTTGAAGTGCGACAATTTTGTCAAAATGTGCGACAATTTTGGACCGACAGACAGACAGACCGACCGACCGACCGACAAAGTGAGTTATAGGTTTGTGGCTTGAGCCACAAACAAAAAGTTTTTCCAATATTGGGGATCCATCTCTGACATGTTTAAAATAAGGCCTATTCTTTCGAATCACAAAATGTGAAAAGTAGATCATTGGATAACAGACCCTGGTTTCAAGGCATTTAATGACATGGGTGTTAAATCAATATGGTGCAAAAATGCGACATTGGCGGTGAAAGGGTTCAAACACTTTCATTAATCATTCACATGCCAAAGTTGCTACAGGTCTATAATTATACACGTGAACATTTTTCACACTTTCCTCATGGCAACAGCGATACGCCAGTCAAAGAGATTACTGGGTAAAGGTAAAGATGTGCCACCCCACCCCCTGCATTTCTCGGTTAATTCTATTTTTCCGTTTTTGCCTTTCTTACCATACATAAAACTGTATTTTATGAACATTTTCAGCTAATTATCTTTTTGGAATACTAACCCTAAAACCCTAACCCTACCCCCCACTATGTACTGCAGTACACCGCGATTTGTCACAGTTGTGGTTCGTTGCGCTTTTTCCGTCTTATAGGGTGTGGGGGGTAGGGTTAGGGTTAGGGCTAGGGTTAGGGGTTAGGGTTAGTATTCCAAAAAGATAATTTGGTGAAAATGTTCCTAAAATACAGCTTTATGTATGGTAAGAAAGGCAAAAACGGACAAATACAATTACAC
>CM065681.1:86483554-86486054 GCA_017654935.2 Phymorhynchus buccinoides
CATTCTTCTTCTTCTTCTTCTTCTTCTCTTCTGCGTTCCCAGGCCATATGGCCATAATGGGTCCGGTTGTCAGTTTTCACTGGTCTCCCAGCTGCGTACAGCCGACACATTCCGATTTCGGAGGCGAGCTCAAGGAAGAAAAATTATTTGGAAGATGTTTTTGAAAAAAGGCAGGAGAATGAGCCAATAAGTCAGAAAGATAGTAGATGACACAAAGCAAAGGGAAAAGGCAGAGTCAAAGAGAGTGGCAGATTAGAGGAAGTTACAAGCACAGAACTTACAGAAGGTGGGGGAACTATTTTTACGAAAGACCCCCCCGGTATCCCCACGGGGAGTTAATCATTCAATTTCGTTCGTTCTAAGAAACGACTTTACGAAACGTTTAAGGAAAAAAATATTACAAACTCTTGTCTGATTGGTCGAAAACCTATCATATTTGAACCTAATCTTAATGGGCCAATCAACAACAAAGAATACGATTACCCAAGCTGTCATGATCAATCTCGTTCTCGTGAGACTGAAAAGCAAATGAAAGAAAAAGCAAGTCACCTGATAGTTTTTGGCTCGTCACCTTTGGAAGAGGAGTCAGAGCGCTCGCAGAAGCAATCGCCAAACGATGGGGTTTCCTTGACTTTTTTTGTTGGCGAATTGCGCGAACTGTTTCGAGTTCCCGCTCTTGTGAAACTACCCCTGGTTTTGTATGTTTTGTTTTCTGTTTTTGTACTTTCTTTTGTTCAATGTTCCTGTCTCGTTACCTAATTCTGCTTGACGTCCTCCGGTCTGGAACAGACACATACATGGGACTTTAGTAGAAATAAAGATTGTGGGAACGATCCTGGAGTGCCCGAAGGCAGTGCAACACCAGGAAAGTCCCGAATTTTCGTCAATGCAGATGTAAGTGGAGAACGATCCTGGAAAGTCCCGCAATGCAGATGTAAGGTTTGGAGAGAATGCCCGGAGGCAGTGCAACACCAGGAAAGTCCCGAATTTTCGTCAATGCAGATGTAAGGTTACAATATAACAATGCAATATTTTAACCTCCGTCAAGGTGTCCCAAGATATACCTTTTTCTGGTCTGTGCAAAATGCGCACAAATACAAGACTTCATTACAAATAATTTTAAAAACCCAATTAGGGCTCACGGACGATGTTGGATAGGCCCCTGGGTACAGGGGATTTTCCCTCTCACTTTGCACTAGGCCTTACGGTCTGAATGTGGGAGTCTTTCGGATGAGACGATAAACCGAGGTCCTGTGTGCCCATGCACTTAGCACACGTTAATCCCAGTGGCAGCGAAAACGTTGTCATTTGGTCAAAATTTACCCACCCACCCCTTTTCCTTCCTCATCCGTCACATAAAAATCGCATGCAAAAAAAAAGGGGGGTGGCGCGCTTCTGGTTGCGACGCGCTCTCCGGGTGGGAGCAACCCGAATTTCACAGAGACGCCTCTGTGACTGCAAAGTACCAAATACCAAATACCAAATCCACCAAAGTATGTCCTGTTAAATGTTTATCTTCATCTGGGTTGTGGTATATCACGGAGCGGTTTTTCATTTACTCATTTTTATTCACTATTAATTTTCTCAGATTTATTTTTGCGGATCCAATTCAGGCTCTACGCTAATAAAATATGTTAAGTTTTAGTTTGACTACATTCAAGTCAAATTTGTTTTCTGATTTAGCGGATCGAATTCAGATTTACGCTTCTTAAGTTATGTTTTATTTGTGTATGATATAAGGTTTTAGTCATCATTTGGACACAGAATGTCCAAATAACGTTGTATAAGCCTTTCTTTTCAAGACATAAGACAAGTTTTCATCTTCCTTGTTTACATCTTGTTCTATGACTGAAATACTCCACACTAGGTTTGTGCTTGTTTCCTTTTGTCTTTGTGCGTGTTCGTGAGCGTGTGTCTGGGGAGGTTGTATGCATGCGTGCGTGCGTGCGCGGGCGCCTGTGTTTGTGTGTGTGTGTGTGTGTGTGTGTGTGTGTGTGTGTGTGTGTGTGTGTGTGTGTGTGTGCGTGTGTGTGTGTGTGTGTGTGTGTGTGTGTGTGTGCGTGCGTGCGTTGTGTGTTTTGTTTTGTTTTGTTTAATTTAACGTATTTTCACTTAAAGTGTTTTTAGACGACTCTGAGATTGTAAATGATTAATATCAATATGACACTGATATTATATTTTTATAAATCAAACATAACACTTAAATCGGTTACCAAGCACAAGCATTTGGGATGTGAAATAGTCGGTTGAATAGATTATAGGGGTGGGAATCAAATAGCGAGCTAATAACAGATCACAGAAATGTAAGTCTATGAGGACAGCACAGTAAACAGAACGGCAAAGACAGAGAAGATTGTGAGAAAGAGAGCCAAAAAGAGACGCAGAGAGACTGAGGGAGAAAGACAGAGGTGGACTTGGACAAGAAAGAAAGAAATATGTACCCAGCACCACGAAAGGGACATTAAGTGTCAAACTGACCATTCTGAGAAAATTATCCATT
>CM065681.1:86496054-86501054 GCA_017654935.2 Phymorhynchus buccinoides
CTTATGCTTGGAAGATTTCTTCAGATTTCTTGCCAGCTATAAGAGGGAAAACACGTGGAAACCACGATTTTGACACGTGACGTGGTGGGTCTTTAAAGCGACTCGACATGTATTCGATAGGCGACCTATCTATTGCGTGCCCGTCAAACTGGAACTGTCTACAATGTGACAAGAGTACTGAGAGCGTAGCGGGAGCGTAGGGCCCGCGCCAAGAGCGTGGCTTGGCTTGATCTAACAGGTTCTCAACTGTGGGTCCCCGCTCCTCAGATCGTAGCCAGGTCGTGGCGTGCGGTCACATTTGAGGAGGACTTCCGCGATCTCGCCCCGTTCTCTAGAAACTCAACGCGCATTGAGGACGTACGTAACATAGTGGGGTCTCCATCAAGAGGAATCTGGGCGCACCATTGGGGAAATCATGACCTAATGCATTTTAGCTCGTTTTGTGAAGTGGATCGTTTCTTGTTCGAGTTTCGTGCACCGTTCTTTTATTTCGAATGTTTTGTTCCTCTTTTGTAAAAATCGTTTTATGTTATCCCCATGTTCCTCTTTTTCCCCGCTTTTTTTGGTTTTGTTGTTGTTGTTGTCAAGGGTTTCTATTTCCCCTAATCGTTATTGCCTTTCTATCAGAGAAGAAAACACTGGCTAAAGGGTCTGCTACACTACATACGATTCGTATCTGAATGCGATGCGATTTTGACGATGTAAATCATGATTCACGTGAAACTCATGTATTGGGTCTACTTGAGTATAGATAGGCCCAGTGAGCGAGAATGGCAGAATTATTTTTAGACGGAAGTATTCCACGTGAATCGTGACTCACGTGACCCAATCGCATCGCATCCCCGCACGATTTTACGCGTGTTGGATGCAGATTCAACGCCCCGCTAATCGTCTTGGTTCGTTGCCTTCATTGTTCTACTATTAGCAAATACATTATGTTTAATTGTTTAAAAGGTTGAGAATTAGCTTTAAAGACACACTGACCCACCACGATTAAGTCCCTTGGGGGTTTTTCTGGGTAGCTGTGACCCACATTATCCCCAACTTCAAATTGAGGCTGCTCTTTAAAGTGATGTTTCGTGTTCAATTGGGAGCATTTGAGGGGCAAATATTATTTTATGTATATTTTATTTGATTGTAGTGAGTCTTATGTGTATAATGTTAACTTATTTGTGTTTTATTGTCTATGTAAAGCGCTTTGAGCTCCCTGCAAAGGGAGTAAAGCGCTATATAAATGTTCAGTATTATTATTATTATTATTTGTATGGGAGCCAAACCTGGTCAAAACAAGATTTCTTAGCAACTATAAGAGGGTAAACACGTGAAACACCTGATTTTGACACGTGATCTGGTGGGTCTTTAAATATAGAAAACGAATGAGATTTGTATGCTCAATCTGCAGTAAGAAAGAAAGGCAAGACTGAAAGAACAGAAAGAACTGAGAAAATGGAGGGTGGGTGGGTGTTAAGCATCTTTGCCGAAAAACCGGCTATTTCTCATAGCTACGGCTTCAGATGTCAAGAACCTGTGATTGATGATATGTCGTGTTGAATTATTTTGTTTGTTTCTTTTATTTGTTTGTTTGTAGGCTTATGTTGTTGTTGTTGTTGATAACTGTCTTGTCAAAATGCTTTATTTGTTTGTTTCGTCACTGTTATTGTTTGTTTTCTGTGCCTTTGTTTGTTGGGTTTTTTTTTGGTTGTTGTTTTTTCTTTCTAATTTTGATGGATTGTGTTTGCTTATATGATGCGCATTGGACTGTAGAGGGGAAGTATTGTTTCTTTATTTTGATCTTGTTGGTTTTTTGCTCCTTCTGTTGCCTGCTTTTTGCTCCTTTTGCTATGTTTGCTGTTTGCTGTTTGATTGTTTGTCTGTGTTGATAAAGGCGCGTTCGCCGAAATATCCAGTAGTTTTGTTTTGTCTCTTGTGAATAAAATAACGTCACTTTACATTTGTTGTGTAGTTGTTTGTTTGTTGTATGTTCCAGTGACGTTGCAGTGTGTTTCATTTTTTTTATATATGATGCATTTGGCCTACTTTCCCTTTTTAAACCTATGTATTTAATCCTCATCTGTGTGTGTGTGTGTGTGTGTGTGTGTGTGTGTGTGTGTGTGTGTGTGTGTGTGTGTGTGTGTGTGTGTGTGTGTGTGTGTGTGTGTGTGTGTGTGTGTGTGTGTGTGTTCGTGTGTGTGTGTGTGTGTGCGTTCGTGTGTGTGTCTGTCTGTGTGTGTGTATGTGTATGTGTATGTGTGTGTGTGCGCGTGTGCGTGCCTGTGTATGTATGTGTGTGTGTGTGTGTGTGTGTGCGTGCGTGTGCGTGCGCGTGCGTGTGCGTGTGTGTGCGTGTGTGCGTGTGCGTGCGTGTGCGTGTGCGTGCGTGTGCGTGTGTGTGAAGCAACACACACGTGTTCTCCTTTACAGCCTAAGCTACTAAACCCATCCCAATGAGCTTTGCAGGTCGGGCGTTTTGTTTTAACTGTCATCTATGTTGCTGGAATGGACGATTTGCAGGTGTGTCTTTCTTAAGCCTTTCACCGCCAAAGTCGCATTTTAGCACCACTGTGATTTAACACCTATGTCACTAAAAGGCATCAAATTGGGGTCTATTATCCAAAGACCCCATTGTCTTAGTTTTGGGAAGTAAGGATAGACCTTATTTTATATATGTCACAGAAGAATCCCCAATACTGCAGATGGATTTTATTCTCTACCCAGGTAAATGTATTGGACATTTTTGGCTGAAATATGGTTGGCGGTGAAAGGGTTAAATTATTGAATGTTTAAAAACAGACCAACGAACAAACAAACACGCGAACCTACAGACAGGCAAGGTGGGTGACGCATTTCAAAGTGGTTTGATCATTTTTTGCAACACACCCTCATAAAGAAAATTAGTTTACACGTTTTACAAAAGCAAGCATACACAAACACAAACATACACACACACATACACGATTATATCTCGCTTTCTCTACGCCCTATGCAACATATTCTGTATTTCAAATGCATCAACTTGTTAGTCCTTAACCCTTTCACCGCCAGCCATATTTCACCCAAAAATGTCCATTCAATTTACCTGGATAGAGAACAAAATCCATCTGCAGTATTGGGGATTCTTCAGTGACATATAAAACAAAGTATATCCTTACTTCCCCAAACTAACACAATAGGGTCTTTGGATAATAGACCCCAATTTGATGCCTTTTAGTGACATAGGTGTTAAACCACTGTGGTGCTAAAATGCGACTTTGGCGGTGAAAGGGTTAAAGGCAAACTGACCCACCACGATTAAGCCCTTTGGGGGGGGGGGGGGGGGGGGGTTTCTGGGTAGCTGTGACCCACATACAAATGCCCCCAACTTCAAATTGATTTTAATAATGTTTCGTTTTCAATTTGGGGGCATTTGCATGGGAGTCAAACCTGGTCAAAACAAGATTTCTTACCAGATATAAGAGGGAAAACACGTGAAACCCGTGATTCTGATGCGTGATCTGGTGGGGCTTTAAGACTAGGGGCACGGTGCTAGCAATTCATTGAGATGTGTTCATTCATACTATTTCTATCCTTTCATTTGGATACCACCTCAGTTTTGCTGGCCCTTCCTGGTCGTGACCTTTATCTTTTTCAAATGATACTTTTAGAACGTTATTAGTCACATAAGATGTCTACCGTGTCATTTCACATAAGATGCTTACCGTGTTTAGTGTAGAGTGGCACAGTGGTAGCGCGTTCCCTTCGTGTCAAGTAAACCCGAGTTCGAACCTGGGTACAGGGGATTTTTCCTCTCACTTTGCACTAGGCCTTGCGGTCTGAACGTGGAGTCTTTCGGACGAGACGATAAACCGAGGTCCCGTGTGCCCATGCACTTAGCACACGTTAAACCCAGTGGCAACGAAAAAGTTGTCATTTGGTCAAAATGTATCCCCCTTCCTCATCAGTCACAAAAATCGCATGAAAAAAAAAATGGCTGCGACCCGCTGTCCAGGTGGGAGCAACCCGAATTTCACAGAGACGCCTCTGTGACTATAATGTACCTAACCTAACCTAACCATTAATATTGTTTTTGTCTGGTCCGTCCGGTGTCCGTCCGTCCGGTGTCCGTCCGTCCGTCCGTCCGGCGTGCCTCCGTCCGTCCGGCTATTCGTCCGTTTTTCTCAAAAAATATTCAGACTATCATCATGAAATTTGGTATACTAGTTTGCCAAGATGCAAGCTATCCACTGATGTATTTAGTTTTACATTAAGGTCAAGGTCGCGCCAGTTACGGGGTCCAAACCCCGAAACACATAATCGCTAATATCTCGCAAAGTTTTGCATGTATTTTAATGCAGTTTTTTTCACAACATTTCTTGATGAATGGTCTATAACACAGTTGTCATGAATGTTTCTGTGCGCGCGTGTGCGCATGATCGCGCGCGCTCAAATCACGGGTCCGAACCCCAAGGCTATATATAAAAAAACTATTCAGTTACGTGCTGTTTTGATGCTTTTTTTATGTAGTTACGTGCTGTTTTGATGCGTTTTTATGTATGTGTAGAGCCGACACATTCCGATTTCGGAGTAGCTCGGCGATGCTGCGAGGGGACTTTGCAGCCGCTCGGCGTTGCACTTGTTTTAACTTATTGCTGGTTGGCTTTTCTTGTAGACTTTCAATCTGGTGCGTCGTAGATCATTGTTGAATGATCTGCTCGCTCAGGTTGGGAGAGTTCACTGGATAATGCAGACTGAGGAGACCATCACAGGTCGAAACAGCTGTCTTTGCACAGGTTCTGTCCCCCTCCCCCATTGGGAGGAAAAGAAAATCAGTGAGCCGTGTGTACGCATGTATTGGTGCATCCCTTCCTGCTGCTTGTTGACATTTTCATTAGTTTCTGCGAGGGTGAGGTGTTATCAGAGAGTGACAGTGCTGGTGAATGAGGGTGGATGTCTTTGTGAATGACAATCATGTTACTTTTGTTACTTTATTTCTTTGCACTGGAATGTTGGTAGTATGACTATCT
>CM065681.1:86506054-86531054 GCA_017654935.2 Phymorhynchus buccinoides
ACGAATTTCTAGACCTGTTACGGAATTCGTACCACCAAGTTACTGATATCATACCAGGGGGTTTATAGCAGGCCCCTGAAGACATTTTTGACGCTGCGTCATTGAAAAGACATCGGAGGTACGAATTACGTGATAGTGATACGAATTGCATAACTATGGCCTAATTATTTTTCTTTTGAATATTTTAAGTTACAAAGTGGACAACATTGACCCTAAGACCTTAAAGATCTTAAAGTGGCATTTCCAGTTTTAATCTTTGCATGTGTGCACTGAATAACAAACAAAATAGCGTTACTCAAAATTACATCAGATGCTGCCAAAATGAAACTTCGTTTGCCTTGCAGTGAGTGTTCCGCTTCGTTGCATTTTGGTTGTGATAAAATATTTCCCTTCCCTTGTCCAAACTTCACACACAAATATTAACCCTCAATCTTCTACCGTTTGGTAGGAAACCAGGTGGTACGAATTGCATGACAGGTACTGATTCAATACGCCTCCCCTAATACTCCGTCACATAAACAGCACTATTTGTGTACCAGGCATGTCGAATGCAGTTGGGTCTATTAAACCATGGTGGTCTAGAAGAAGTTTTTCAATGCACATTTATATGGGCGGCCGCCATTTGCATTTTTTGTTGATGAGTTGGTAAACAAAAAACTGATTGGCTCACAGTTCCTACACTCTTGATATTGTTATACCAGACAAAGAAGAAAACATGGAGATACTGATATTATCTAACAATAGTTTTTAGAGATTTCATTTCAGAAAATGCTCCTATTGCATCTGTAACTCTGCAAAGTACCGTCCTAAAACTGGGACAGTGGGCATGAGAGGGGTGTTGTTTTTAATACATACAAAGAAGATACTTCATTGTCTTATCTTCCAGAGCATATAAAGTTCACCATGGTTTACCTATGCTACAGGGTGAAAGTATCATCCAAGAAGTACCATTCTTTCAAAGGCTGCCAAATGAGAGATTTGAGGATGGTATTTGCGATGGTATAAGGTATTGTCTTTTAGGCTGTTTACGCAACGGTGTTAGCGACAGATAGTCCGTGCAACAGAAAGGTGTCAAAATGCTAATTGTTTTAAAACAAGTCAGTGGTGCATCCACTTCACATTGCAAACAGGAAGTTAAAATCATTGATCAAGGATGTTCAAAATCAGATCCAGTTTTGGTTCATAATATCAAGTAAACCATGGACGGTGTTGCTCAGGTGCGTTGACAAGGACTGGGTTGCCATAATGCTCAAACAGTGGTAGTTCCTATCTTTCCTTCTTGTTTATATGACTGTTTCCAATAAGCATGGCTTCTGTGTAGAGCATTTAGGACAGCACAGAACAACCCATTGATGACACTTTATTGTAATTGTCCGCAGACCAGTTGGTTTAAACAAATGTTTTACTGACACACTTTTGCAACAACACAATATATATGTAGACAAGAGTACAACAAGGCGAGGCTTATAAAAGTACTCAACACATAGACATCGTACTAGCAACAGGCTGCATCACACTTTACAATTAATGGAAGTCAGTCACACTTTGTAAGGTAAGATCAATAATGTTCAATACAACTGACTTCCGGGAAAAGGTGAACAATATAAACAAATATGAATATCAAGATCAGACCAGTTGCCAGAGATTACAGTGCACTAGTTTCCCACGCAGCACATCATTATGCATATGTTACTGTGAATGAGTATTTAGCAGAAGTGATCAGTTTGATGGGGTGAATGATTCAGAAGAAAAATGTCAATCTCAGCTAAAACACTATGCACTAAAAAGTTCTGGCTTTGACGCCGACAATGCTAAAATCGGGTTTATGAATCATGTTTTGTTTTACAGTATTTTAGTAGAGGGCATTTCAAATGTCTGTAAACTGTGAAAAGCCAAGCCATTTTACTTCTTTTGCGGTTTAGATGAAGTCAAAAGGACCAAATGCTGAGTTTCTGTCTCACAAAAGAATGCATATTTTTGTTCAAATTCTGTTTTATTCAATATATAATGTAAGAATACACAACATTAACTATTCCATTACAGGGCCGGATCCAGGGGGGGTGGGGGTGCCTGGGTTCCGTAACCGCCCACCCCCACCCTCCACTAAGAACAAAATAGAAAGATAAAAAAAAGAAAGACAGAGTCATACTTGCTGTTTCGTTGCTCTAAGGTACACTTTAAAGGGAACCCCGCACTTGTTTGTAACCCCCCCCCCCCCCCCCCCCCAGAACCACTCTTTCCCCATGGAAACACAGTAATATGCAAGTGATCTTATGAGGGGCTATCACTGTGTTGCCATGGGAAAAGAGTGACAGATATCCACGTGTACATTGATCTTTACTTCTTTAAGGCATTCTTATGAAATAAACCCACCATTGATTCTATCACCTTTCGCAGTTAGGTAACAGTCAGCTTTGTCGGGAAAGTTCTGGGTAAAGGTCAAGATGTGCCACCCCCAGCATTTCTCGGTTAATTCCATTTTCCCGTTTTTGCCTTTCTTACCAAACATAAAGCTGTATTTTATTAACCTTTTTAGCTAATAACCTTTTTGGAATACTAACCGTAACCGAGAAATGCAGGGGGGGGGGGGATGGCACATCTTTACCTTTACCAAGTATGGAAAAACCCGTACTCTCTCGTTCCCACTGTCCCAAAAATGGGACGGCCATGTTTTGTCTTCTAAATCACGAGTTTTACTCCAAATGACTATTACATAATAAAAAAAATGTATGTTGATTATGGATAAAATACAATATAAACATGCAACTTTTAATTGAAAATGAAATGTAGGCATATGTGGGCTAATATCTAATCTATCGAAATCACGCAACTTTAACCCTTTCGCCGCCGGTCATTTTCAGCCACAAATCACCATTAAACTTAAACTAGGAAGAGAAAGAAAATGATCTGCAATATTGGGCATTCCTCTCTGACATGTATAACATTAGGCCTATCCTTACCTCCCCAAATTAAGAAAATAGGGTGTTTGGATAACAGGCCCAGCTTGTATGCCTTTTAGCAACATGGGTAGTAAACCAGTGTGGTGCGTAAATGCGACATTGGCGGTGAAAGGGTTAAACCAAGTATTTTTTGTCTAATCTGGTATAGCTCATGATTTAAATAATTCTAGAACTTTCCCGACAAAGCTCAATGGAAATGGCTGGCTGTTGCCTAACTGCGAAAGGTGATAGAATCAATGGTGGGTTTGTTTCATAAGAATGCCTTACGGACGGATGAGTTTTTGCAAGAAACACGTCCAGATCAGCAGGAAAACACCCTTTACAGAGATCGCAACACTCACTTTGCTCTGGTTTCCCAGAAATCAAGCCGTCAAAAAGTCGATTCCTCCTTGGCGGAGGTGCTGGAAGTCAAATTATTTCACCCAAAGAGAAGGCGTTTGCCGTCTCTTTTTGAATGGCCGCCTGTGTTTAGACCAAATCGTTTGCACGAACTTTTCGCAATACAAGCCTTTTTATTTTTATTATTTTTAATTCTATGCTGTTTATCTAAAGGAGTTTCGCTCACAACAAAGGAAACAGCTCCTTTTTTTTTTAATGTACTGCTAAAAAAATGAAAACGCTTCAACCACAATGAGTGACCTCCACCCACCCCATCCAAAATTGGCATCTCCGCCAAGGAAGAATCGCCGTTTTGACGGTTTAATTTCTAAGAAACCAGAGCAAAGTGAGTGTTCCGATCCTTGAAAAGGCTGTCTTTCTGGTGATCTCGACGTGTTTCTTGCAATAACGCATCCGTCCGAGTTCACCTTTAAAGAAGTAAAGATCATTGTACACGTGAATATCTTTCACTCTTTCCCCATGGCAACACAGTCATAATGTCATAAGGTCACTTGCATGTCACTGTGTTTCCATGGGGAAAGAGTGAAAAATGTTCACGTGTACAGAGTCCTTAAAGACCCACCAGGTCGCGTGTCAAAATCACGGGTTTCACGGGTGTTCCCTCTTAGAGCTGGTAAGAAATCTTGTTTTGAACAGGTTTGACTCCCATACAAAAGCCCCCAAATTGAAATCGAAACATCATTTTAACTAGCAGCCTCAATTTGAAGTTGGGGACATTTGTATGTGGGTCACAGCTACCCAGAGAAAAAAAACCAGGGACTTAATCGTGGTGCGTCAGTGTGTCTTTAAGGCAATGAAAGAACGCCAATAATAATATGTACTTTGCTTCCCTAGGTGGGTGCATTATTATATAATATAATGAAAAGTAGAACAGAAACAAAAACAAAATAATTTGCGGCAACAACAATTACGACATTAACAACAATAACAACACAACAGCAGTAACAGCAACAATAACAAAAAGGATAACGAAAACAGGAACCAGCGTACTTGAAAATAACTCTCTCTCTCTCTCTCTCTCTCTCTCTCTCTCTCTCTCTCTCTCTCTCTCTCTCTCTCTCTCTCTCTCTCTCTCTCTCTCTCTCTCTCTCTCTCTCTCTCTCTCTCTCTCTCTCTCTCTCTCTCTCTCTCTCTCTCTCTCTCTCTCTCTCTCTCTCTCTCTCTCTCTCTCTCTCTCTCTCTCTCTCTCTCTCTCTCTCTCTCTCTCTCTCTCTCTCTCTCTCTCTCTCTCTCTCTCTCTCTCTCTCTCTCTCTCTCTCTCTCTCTCTCTCTCTCTCTCTCTCTCTCTCTCTCTCTCTCTCTCTCTCTCTCTCTCTCTCTCTCTCTCTCTCTCTCTCTCTCTCTCTCTCTCTCTCTCTCTCTCTCTCTCTCTTTCTCTTTCTCTCTCTCTCTCTCTCTCTCTCTCTCTCTCTCTCTCTCTCTCTCTCTCTCTCTCTCTCTCTCTCTCTCTCTCTCTCTTTCTCTCTCTCTCTCTCTCTCTCTGTCTCTCTCTCTCTCTCTCTCTCTCTCTCTCTCTCTCTCTCTCTCTCTCTCTCTCTCTCTCTCTCTCTCTCTCTCTCTCTCTCTTCCCCAAAACTCACTAACTGAATTGGCACTATTGTTGCATGGATTTTGTATTCCCCTTCCAAAGGGGGCTTTGCCCTATGGAAATAAACATTTCATTTCATTTTCTCTCTCTCTCTCTCTCTCTCTCTCTCTCTCTCTCTCTCTCTCTCTCTCTCTCTCTCTCTCTCTCTCTCTCTCTCTCTCTCTGTCTATCTGTCTCTCTCCGTCTCTGTCTGTCTCTGTCTGTTTCTCTGCCACTCTCTCTCTATCTCTCTCGTCTGTCTCTGTCTGTCTCTGTACAAACAACAACAACAAAACAAAAACCGAAAAACCCCCAATACTAGCATGCAATCGAAAACCTGTTATAAGAAGTATCCTACTGAACTATGTAAAATATTTTGTCCTAGCTTGATCAAAAATGAATTATCTTTTTTTTATAGCAGAGTTTATATTTCAATATTTGTAAAATCTGTAGGTAGAATGTTTAATTTAGAGCAATCTAATATATGTTAAATATAAATTCTGCTTTGTCAAATACAACTAACATCGTTGGAGTACTTTGTTTTGTATGGATTAAGTCTCAGCCTATGTATTAAGCTAGTTACATATCTGTTACCCGATGGGATGTATGTTTTAAAATGGTAGGGTTGTATGATATTTTTATAACGTGAATACATTTCGTATTCGATTATATGACTCATTTCATTTAGTGATAATTTAGCTTTTAACTTTTCTGATTTAATATGATTATTTGCACCCTGCTTTTGCATTTTTATCTGCCAATTCATTTATAAATACTACACAATGGGCAGGGACCCAAGAAAATGTAGGTAAAATATTTGATAATTTCATAATAAGACAATGCATTAGCTGTTTAATCATTTTTTTAAAAACAATTTAAAACAGAGTCGAAATTAAAACCCAAAATAAAAGGTTTAATAACAAAAGAGAATGCTGAAGATCATCATTGGAAAATTGACAATAATGTATTGTAAGGCCATAGCTAATGCTATCAACTCAGATGTAAAAAATGGAATAGTAGGGAGGCTGTATTCCACCAGCAGGGAGGCTACTATTCCACCAGTAGGGAGGCTACTATTCCACCAGTAGGGAGGCTACTATTCCACCAGCAGGGAGGCTACTATTCCACCAGCAGGGAGGCTACTATTCCACCAACAGGGAGGCTACTGTTCCACCAGTAGGGAGGCTACTATTCCACCAGTAGGGAGGCTACTGTTCCACCAGCAGGGAGGCTACTGTTCCACCAGTAGGGAGGCTACTATTCCACCAGTAGGGAGGCTACTATTCCACCAACAGGGAGGCTACTATTCCACCAACAGGGAGGCTACTGTTCCACCAGTAGGGAGGCTACTATTCCACCAGTAGGGAGGCTACTAATAGGGAGGCTACTATTCCACCAGCAGGGAGGCTACTATTCCACCAGCAGGGAGGCTACTATTCCACCAGTAGGGAGGCTACTATTCCACCAGTAGGGAGGCTACTATTCCACCAGTAGGGAGGCTACTATTCCACCAGTAGGGAGGCTACTATTCCACCAGCAGGGAGGCTACTATTCCACCAGCAGGGAGGCTACTATTCCACCAGTAGGGAGGCTACTATTCCACCAGCAGGGAGGCTACTATTCCACCAGCAGGGAGGCTACTATTCCACCAACAGGGAGGCTACTATTCCACCAGCAGGGAGGCTACTATTCCACCAGTAGGGAGGCTACTATTCCACCAGTAGGGAGGCTACTATTCCACCAGTAGGGAGGCTACTATTCCACCAACAGGGAGGCTACTATTCCACCAGTAGGGAGGCTACTATTCCACCAGTAGGGAGGCTACTATTCCACCAGTAGGGAGGCTACTATTCCACCAACAGGGAGGCTACTATTCCACCAGTAGGGAGGCTACTATTCCACCAGTAGGGAGGCTACTATTCCACCAACAGGGAGGCTACTATTCCACCAGTAGGGAGGCTACTATTCCACCAGCAGGGAGGCTACTATTCCACCAGCAGGGAGGCTACTATTCCACCAGCAGGGAGGCTACTATTCCACCAGCAGGGAGGCTACTATTCCACCAGTAGGGAGGCTACTATTCCACCAACAGGGAGGCTACTATTCCACCAGCAGGGAGGCTACTATTCCACCAACAGGGAGGCTACTATTCCACCAACAGGGAGGCTACTATTCCACCAGCAGGGAGGCTACTATTCCACCAGCAGGGAGGCTACTATTCCACCAACAGGGAGGCTACTATTCCACCAACAGGGAGGCTACTATTCCACCAGCAGGGAGGCTACTATTCCACCAACAGGGAGGCTACTATTCCACCAGCAGGGAGGCTACTATTCCACCAACAGGGAGGCTACTATTCCACCAGCAGGGAGGCTACTGTTCCATCAGCCAGGAGCAAGGGTGGAGTTGCCGTTCGTGGCACAGTCGGACGGTGCTGTTAACTGGAACTGGACGACCACCACGGTGTAGGTAGCGATGGTGCCAATGACCTGAAACGAGAAACGTACAATGACTAAGCATACCAGTACTCAACCCGACTGCGATCCCACCGAGGCATGACTCAATCCCACTGCGATCCCACCGAGGCATGACTCAATCCCACTGCGATCCCACCGAGGCATGACTCAATCCCACTGCGATCCAACCGAGGCATGACTCAATCCCACTGCGATCCACACCGAGGCAGGACTCAATCCGACTGCGATCCCACCGAGGCACCACTCAATCCGACTGCGATCCACCAGTACTGCGATCCACCAGCAGGGACCGAGGCATGACTCAATCCCACTGCGATCCCACCGAGGCATGACTCAATCCGACTGCGATCCCACCGAGGCAGGACTCAATCCCACTGCGATCCCACCGAGGCACGACTCAATCCGACTGCGATCCCACCGAGGCATGACTCAATCCGACTGCGATCCCACCGAGGCATGACTCAATCCGACTGCGATCCCACCGAGGCAGGACTCAATCCGACTGCGATCCAACCGAGGCATGACTCAATCCCACTGCGATCCAACCGAGGCATGACTCAATCCCACTGCGATCCCACCGAGGCATGACTCAATCCGACTGCGATCCCACCGAGGCAGGACTCAATCCGACTGCGATCCAACCGAGGCATGACTCAATCCGACTGCGATCCAACCGAGGCATGACTCAATCCCACTGCGATCCAACCGAGGCATGACTCAATCCGACTGCGATCCCACCAAGACATTTTTGTGAGGCTATGATTCTCGTGAAATATTACTTGGTAACTGAATCTGATGCGTGACATCCTCTATTTGTTTTGTTTGGTATATTTGTGGATGGAAATCGCACGTGTGGAGTTCACTTAAAGATCACCACCACCACCAGATCACGTGTCAAAATCACGGATTTCACGCGTTTTCCCTCATAGCTGGAACTAAATCTTGTTTTGACCAAGTCTGACTCCCATACAAATGGCCCCAAATTCAAACCGACACATCAGTTTAAAGAGCAGCCTCAATTTGAAGTTGGGGACATTTGCATGTGGGTCACAGCAACCCAGGAAAAACCAAGGGACTTAATCGTGGTGCGTCACTGGGTCTTTAAAGCGAGAGAGCATTGGTTAAGTTGGAAGTAATGTCTTGCTGTTTTGCAAGTTAACTGTTATGTTTGACATTTTCCTTAAATTAAGAAAAAAAGAAGCATAATAAAAAATATATATATATATTTAAAATTACGCATGTAGATTTTATGTTTGGTAAAGGCATATTTTCAGAAAATTCACCAGTTATGTTTGTTTTTTCTTTGGGGAATTGAATATTGTTGCAGTACACTTGTATGCTTTTGTATGTATGCTGTTTGTCTGGTTGATGTATTGTCAGATCAAGCATCTATATTGTTAAACATTGTCGGGACTTTCTTGGTGTTGCACTGCCTCCACCGGGCACTGCCTCCAGGATCGTTCCCACCATCTTTGTTGTATCTACTAATGTCCCATATGTATGTGTCTGTTCTAGACCGGAGGACGTTAAACGGATTTTCATTCATGATTTATTGTCAATGGAGGGATAGAAACGAGTTTGCCTGGTGTGCTCGGTCCTTCGTTCGAAAGGCATTTCACGTTAATTTAATTTACTTTGCGCCAGGCCAATAATACAATGAGAATGAGATGCAAAGCCTTCAAGGCTCATTCGAACAGGCACATGTGGGAGAACAACAAAAAATGTTTTTTGGGGGTCTAAAGTGCAAGATTGCCAATACAATTTTAAAGTACAAATGAATCTATCGTAACTAGATACAACTAAAAATAATAAAAATTAAAAAAAGTGCCCGTGCCTAGAATCGAACCGCAAACCATTGGCATGACAGACAGACACTCTACTAATGAGCTATCGAGGCTTTCAGTGTTGATGACCGAGGCTTAACTCATGTTGCCTGTTGAATACTTTCTAACCCACTAATCTAAAATGTTATCTGTTTGGTATCTGTTTACAGCGTTGTTTTAAGTATTTAATTATTCAAACCATTATTGTTTGAAAGCTCGCATAGACATATGTGTGCAAAGTTTGAACAATGTATGCCTTCTATTTCCCGAGAAAATGCCAACGCTAAAGTTTGGAGATTAGACCACGACGCAACACACACACATGACACACACACACACACACACACACACACACACACACACACACACACACACACACGCGCACACGCGCACGCGCACACGCACACGCACACGCACACGCACACACACACACACACACACACACACACAAAAGAGACACACACACACACAGGATGAAAAAAAGCTTTGTCAGCTTATTCTTTAACCCTCAATAAAGATGATTGTGACTTGACTTGACTTGACACACACACACTTGCGCGCGCGCATACACTCACTCACTCACTCCCTCGCTCCCTCACATACACACACGCGCGCGGACAGGCAGACAAACTGTTAAACAGACACGCAAACGGGCACGCACCATAAGCACAGAAGACCGGTCGATGGAAAACAAGCCGTACACATCGTAGCCAGTCTGATGGTAAGCCAGTTGAGAAGAGAAGAACTGGACCTGTGTATTAGAAAATAAGAAGAATCATCATCTTCATCGTCGTAATCATCCCTATCGTCGTCATCCCTTTCCTCGTCCGTTTCTGCCTCTTTGTCGTCGTCATCATACCCTCATAAGCAAATTATTTTCATAATAATAATGACTTCATCTTCTTGGTTTAAACAAAGTTTATTAACATAATACATTGCAGTGTACACAAATTATTCATCTTCATACTTCATCTTCTTCGAACACCGTAGGCTTTGGTTTGTTCCCAAACGGTCCAAATCTGAATTAATGAAATCTTTAATTTAATGTCTTTTCACATGAATAGTGATTTTAGACAACATGCAAAAATTGAACCAATTTAAAAAAACATGCAAGCTTAAAAAACAATTATAACAACACACAAAGCAAAGCATTTATAGTAAGCTTCCAATAGGCGTGGACAGCATTAATTTCGCAATTAAAGCAATGTCAATTTCTGCGTCAGTTAAAGATATCCTTAGTATTATTATACTTATGAAAAAAGTCAATATTGAACATTCGGTATTTAGAGACCAACACTGGGCATTCTAATAGTAAATGATGAATTGATAATCTCTGAGTGCAAATCTCATGACTGAAAGAATGGCATTCTTTTGAACCGGTGCTCGATGGCGATAGTCTATTGCCGTGATGTTAGCCAATGTGATTGTAAACCAGCCAAAAGGAGAACACCTGAAATGCTATAACAATGAGTAATCATCATTATCGTCGTCATCATCACCGTCGTAGTCATCACAATCAACATTGTGACGCAACTTTAAACAGCGGCAGAATAGGTCCGTTATACGCTTTCATGTATGAAGAAGCCATTATCAATACCAGAATATAACATAACAATCACTGGGCAAAGCAAACCAATCAATCAATCACTCAATTGAGATCACAACCGCAGATGAACTTCTCCACAGTTTTATGTGTCAAAACACTGACTCAGATAATAGAATTAGAGGTTTTGTTCCCCGAATCGATCTGAGGTACTTTTGGAAGTTTAGAGGGGGACCCTGACGGGTGCGTTTTTGTAAGAAACACGTCGAGATCACCAGGAAAACACACTTTACAGAGATTGCAACACTCAGTTTGCTCTGGTTTCCTAGAAATCAAACCGTCAAATCAGCGATTCCTCCTTGACGGAGGTGCTGGAAGTCAAATTATTTCACCCAAAGAGAAGGCGTGTGCCGTATCTTTTCTAATGGCTGCTAAATCGCTTGCACGAAATGTTCGCAAATCAAGCCTTTTTCCTTCTTTTTTAAAATTTTTATATACAGTTTATCTAAAGGAGTTTCGCTCACAACAAAAGAAATAGCTACTTCTTTTTTTACTGCACTACAAAAAAGAAAACGCTTCAACCACAATGAGTTACCTCCACCCACCTCATCCAAAATGGCTACTCCCTCCGGCATCTCCGCCAAGGAGGAATCGCCGGTTTGACGGTTTTACCCTTTCACCGCCAATGTCGCATTTATGCACCACAATGGTTTAACACCCATGTCACTAAAACACATCAAATCAGGGCCTGTTATCCGAAGACCCTATTTTCTTAATTTTGGGAGGTAAGGATAGACCTAATGTTATATACATCACAGAGGAATTTGCAATATTGCAGATTTTTTTTTCTCTACACAGTTAAGTTTAATGGTACTCTTTGGCTGAAAAATGGCTGGCGGCGAAAGGGTTAATTTCTAGGAAACCAGAGGAAAGTGAGTGTTCCGATCCTTGAAAAGGCTGTCTTTCTGGTGATCTCGACGTGTTTTTTTTATATAAAAAAACTCATCCGTCAGAGTCCACCTTTAAAGCAGCAGCAGAATAGGTCCGCTATATTATAACGCTTTCATGTATGAAGCCATTATCAATATCAGAATATAACATAGCAAGCATTGGACAAAGCAAAGCAATGAATCACTCAATTGAGATCACAACCGCAGATGAACTTCTCCACAGTTTTATGTGTCAAAACACTGAATCAAATAATAGAATGATGTGTTATTCCCAGAATCGATCTGAAGTACTTTTGGAAGTTTAAGCATAAACACAAAAAGTGTCTGTCCATGTTTCATCAGGTCTTCTCATCGGTTCTTTTCATAACGTTATGTTTCTGCTGATTGCTTTTTGTTTGTGGCACAAGCCACAAACCTATGACTCACTTTGTCGGTCTGTCCGTCTATTGGTCTGTCGGTCGGTCGGTCCAAAATTGTCGCACATATTGTAAAAGAGAAAAAAATACTTGGGCATAAAGTAACATTTCAGTTGTCATATCTGCAGACGTACAGTCCTTAGGTATGGAAAGAATTGTATACTGAACAGAGCACATGAATCTTCATTTTAAAGCGTACAAAATAATAAACATACGTAATACAGACTCTGCAACAGACACGACGAGTATGCGGTGCTTCTTTCGATGAGTATAAGTAGGATAAATAGTTTTAAATGTTTTCCAAAAGATATAAAAAAAAAGTTACGAAATGGTGCAGAGATAACATTCTGGTTTACAGATTAAAATTATTGAAAAGCCAGGGGAGGCGACTCAGTATATGTAATGATTGGAGTGGTAAAAATAGACCGCTGCCACAAACGATTGCGAATCCGCGCTTGTTTTTTAAAATAGCATTGTGTTTTACATTAACTCACTTTTGGAAGTAGGTCGCAAGGCAGCCTGGACCAGTCCGCAGCACAAATAATAGCTTGAGGCTCGTGAGCCTGTAATCCAACAATCCGCCTTGCTGTAACATTGCATCCATTCGTCCATCTACCAATCCTGTCCTCCATCCGTCCATCCACATATTCATCCACCAATCCATCCATCTACCCATTCGCCATCCCACCCATCCATCCGTGTTTCTATTGTCTGTCCATCCACCCATCCATCCATCCATTCATCCACTCATTTCATACATCCGGTCAAGAAATCCGTTTACCCGCCTTTCCATCTATCTTTCTTTCTCGTCGATTTACTCATTCAAGGAAAAACATTGACAATTCACCTCTTGAGTGAGAGGGCAAGGTGCAAAGAAGCTGTTGTAGCTTATCCTTTTTACCCTCAATAAAACATTCGCATTCGTATTCGCATTCGTATTCGTATTCTTTATCCATCCATCCATCAGTCCGTCTGCCCGTCCGTCCACCCCCCCCCCCCCCCTCCTTCTATGCAGCCATCTTTCATACATTCACTCCACTCCCAAAAGGAATTGTTTGGAAATAACTAAGGGAAGTAATTTTATGGTGTGTGGGAGTGATCTTGCCTAACTCAATCGGTCAAACAGGGGAAGTTCCTCTACCATCAGGTAGATCCCCAGCTCTCGCCTCGTGTGTTTGAGCAGACATACAGCACTTATAACATTTTGTGTGCGTCATTCTAAAATGTATGTCATTTATATTTTTGCGTCACATTTTGCAAGTTTTATCAGTTTGTGGCAACTGGCCACCTCTAATGTTTCTTTTGAAAACAAATGTTTAAGTCGCTGACTCGCATCCTGCGGTTTCAAGCTTCGACGCCATTGTTGCAATGGTATTTGACTGAGAAATGGAGGTAAACAACTTTAATTTTCACAAAGTGCTCTCCTCTAGGGTTTTTTCCGAAAATCGTCTATCCAATGCTTCCTTTAGTCTAACCGTACGTCCTCGTCGTAGGAGGCGGGCAACAGCTTAGGCTGGTAAACACGGATACCCCCCCCCCCCCCCCCCCCTTTGGGGATACCGGGGGTATTTTAGTAGAAATAGTTCCCCCATCTTCTGGAAGTTCTATGCTAGTAACTTCCCCTACTCTATCACTCTCTTTGACTCTGCCTTTTCTCTTCCTTTTGCTTCCTGGTGTCTACTTTTTTCTGCCTTGTTGGTCCGTTCTCATGCCTTTGCTCGTAAAATCTATTATACACTTTTTGTTTGTGGCTCAAGCCACAAACCTATAACTCACTTTGTCGGTCGGTCGGTCTGTCGTTCTGTCTGTCCAAAATTGTCGCACATTTTGACAAAATTGTCGCACTTCAAATCGAGGCTACACTTCTGGCCGCTGTTTAAAATGATGTATTTTAAAAGCGTACAAAATAATAAACATATGTAATACAGACACTACAACAGACACGACGAGTATGCGGTGCTTCTTTTGATGAGCATAAGTAGGATACATAGTTTTAAATGTTTTCCAAAAGATATAAAAAGTTACGAAATGGAGCAGAGATAACATTCTGGTTTACAGATTAAAATTATTGAAAAGCCAGGGGAGGTAACTCATGATTGGAGTGGTAAAAATAGACCGCGTGCCACAAACTATTGCGATTTCGCGCTTGTTTTCTTCTCCTTTTGCAGTAATGCCATGCCAGAGTTTTTGTTGTGGACTGGCGGCTAGGCAATGAGACTTAGACCACTTGAATGGTCACTCTGTGCCTATTCTGCAGTGTGTATTAGCCTACATGGCCTTTCGTATTTATTTTCGGTTATGTATTGTGCATTTGTACATGTACACAATATGCTACTTTACTATTGCTTATTTGTGTTCATTTTATACGATTTCTTTTGTAACCTAGGAGAGATAAATCAAGCGGAATGTGCTGATACTCTTATTTGCTATTGTCTTCAATGAGACTTTTGCTATGCTATGCCGTTTTGTTGTTGTTGTATGTTTTGTTTGTTTGTAGAGTACATACATGTAGGATGTTATTGGCGTGTTTGATGTTTACTGTGGTGACAGCCCTGAGGATACCATTGATGTTGGCGGGACTATAAACAATGCAAAAATAAAATAAACTCCCAATTCAATACAATTTATTGATGAACAGTACTATAAGAAGGTCTAGGCCTATATGTAACGCGTTTAACAACTATCAAACTGAAAGTGGATAATGGTAGGGGACACTTATTGATATAGTACCTCCTAAGGATAGAGATATCTATTTTAAGGGCAGATAATCCGAAAGCTATAGCACTTTCAATATAGATACTGCTGGTAGAAGGCTATAACTATATACTATAATTATAAAGATAATGTTTGTGCTTTTGGCTTAAAAGTAAAAATACTTTTTTTCTTCACAAGGTACGAAGTACAAGACCTGTTGCGGAATTCGTACCACCAAGTCAAAGAAGGTCAAAGGAAGTCATTGACCAAGTTACTGATATCGTACCAGCACTAATTCAACGGTAGGATGCTCGTGACTTGGCTTTAGCTATAGACCATTCTCTCTTCTAAATTTATGTTCCAGTTAGTCTCTGTGACGTCAAATTAATTCTTATGTCATTTTCTCATCAAAAGTTTGATGTCACGTAAAACAGGCCCCTGAATGCATTTTTGACGCTGCGCCACTGAAAGGCGTAGGAGGTACGAATTACGTGATAGTGGTACGAATTGCATAACTATGGCCCAATTATTTTTCCTTTGAATATTTTAATTTACAAAGTAGACAACATTGACCCTAAGACCTTAAAGATTTTAAAGTGGCATTTCCAGTTTTAATCTTTGCATGTATGCACTGAATAACAAACAAAAAAACGGTACCCAAAATTACATCAGATGCTGCCAAACTGAAATTTCGTTTGCCTTGCAATGAGTGTTCCGCTTCGTTGCATTTTGGTTGTGATAAACTACTTCCCTTCCCCTGTCCAAACTTCACACACGAATATTAACCCTAAATCTTCTACCGTTTGGTAGGAAACCAGGTGGTACGAATTGCGTGACAGGTACTGATTCAATAAGCCTCCCCTAATTGCTTCCATTAAAACCGAAAAGAAAAAGAAAGACGCGTTTCAAAGAGCTAAACAAAAGAACGAGAAAAAATGAAAGCGCAAGAAAGACCAAAACACAAGAAGCATTTTATTTTTAAAACAAACTACTACAAAACGAGTAGGTAGGTAGTATGTAAAAATATAGCCCAGTTGCGGAATGTAGTGTATTTGACGTTAGCTGGACATTTAGAACACCTACGCTCATTATACATTCACACGGTAATCCACAACTCACGCTGTCGTTGACGACGATGCCCTTGCAGATGCAGTACACCATGGCCAGGACCTGTTCCGTGATGATGAAGGTCATCATCAGTGCCTCATCCACACCCAGCGAGGAGCTGCCCAGGCCGTAGATCACTGTGCAGAACTGAGGGATGCCACTGAAACCATTCAAAGAAAGTATCATGAACTGCGTAAGCACACTGCTAACCCCAGCGAACGAAGACAAGTTATGAACATGGCTTCATTATAAACTCAGAGAGGAGATACCCACATTATAATAGGGTAGCTCAAAGCGAAACTGAGGCCCACAACAAATCAGGGCTTTGAAGAATGGGAAAGCTGCATGACTAGATGGCTTCTGTGGAGAATTGTATAAGTACTCATCACTCTTAGTTGTTTCAGTCAAGGTTTTCTTTTGATTTGTTTTTAGACCAATAGAACATAACTGATAATCACAGCTCAGGAATGATACTCTGCATTACGTAGTAACCATTCTGTATTTTTAAAATAATAAACTCTATGCTATATCTTTAAATGTACTTTACAATTGTCCACCCTTTATTACACGATACACGTAATGAGCCTAATGATTAGCAGCATTTAATGCAATGCAATAATTTCCACTAGGTCAGATTGGATGTTATCACCAGTATTGATGTTGTATACCTTATGAATACCAAGGCCAGAAGATGGGCAAGACTTTGTTGCACGTGCTGTGTGATGGCCCTCAGAATCTGGTGCTTGGAGTACAACCAATCAAAGAGGTCTTCAGGCTGCCTTTCGGGTGAAGACGACAATGCCGTACCACAATGATGTTCACTGGCCCCATCTTCGTAATCGGACAGAAATTCCGTGATCAAAGAATCATCAGTCATTTTCAACAGTTCCTTCTTATCACGTTCTGATTGTATGTCTTTGCAAGAAGCTTCTGTGGAAGTCTCGGTTGAATTGCTTTGCTGGTCTCCATTGCCATTTTCTTGTGTACGAAGAGTGTCCTTATCCGATAAACGTTGATCACATTCTTCCCTAGAGCGCAAAACGTGTCGTCTCAATGTTCGGTATTTCAAGCTGCTTGGAGACGTTGGGTGTGAAATGCCTAAAACGCTGTCTTCCTGTGATCCAAGAATATACTTGAACTGCTTGCTGGTCACCCCAAATTCTGTTCCAAGGAAATAGGACATCTGATGCAGAAAAAACAACAATGAAGTAGTGGCGCTAACAATGGCGCAGATGACCACAGCAAACCAAAAGGATGCAACGTGCAGCCAGACACCCGACAGATGACTGAACGGAGACATGTGCTTTCTGAAAGACGGGAACAGTTCGTGAAAACCAGTCAAGATGACCATAACGGCGACAGTGTGAATGACGTGGCTCAAACCAATGAATATCTTCAATTTTCTGTAGTTAGCTTTGCAGTTGATGTTGACAGAATAGTGTTTCGCATAAGCTTGCAGAAGGCGCACCAGTGGATCCAAGTTGTTATGCATGGCGACGAACGAAGCACAATACACGTAAGCCGTTGACAAAAAGAAAGTCATATTGACAATGGAGGCCACCACACTTCCGGTTATGACCGTGACGTCGAAGAAGATTGTCATGTACCGACTAGCGTTAGTCGCGAAAATCAAGACATGAAACACAAACACCATTCGTCCAAAGGTCTGCTTTGCTCTGCATTTTCTGCACACTGGTTTCTGGTCATGTTGCGTTTCCTTTCTTTCGTCAGCGTCTTTATCCTGTGTTCTCGGAAGTGAGTGAATGGTAATGTTTGCGTCTTCTCTTGGATTGTCTTCTGTGGATTGCCATCCGTTGAGTCCGTCAGCTTCGTTGTGAAATGAATGTTCACTGGCGTCCATGTCAACAACTGCTTGCTTTGGGTGTTCGGTCTTTCTGCATCCACACAAATGCTCCTCTTCAATCTGAATAGAAGTTCCGCGTTGTTTGATATCTTCAGTTTTCCTTTCCGTGTTTGCTTCTTCTATTCTTGTAGGATGATCGTGTTTATCACTTTTCGGAGATATATCATCATCAGAGGGCGATTGTATGCGCCCCTGTTCACATTTTACATTACAGTGTGTCTTCGAACGTTTGAACAAACAGGGTTTCGTGTTTTTTCGTGAGGAATCCGTATGGGTGCAGAGACTAGGGACAGGGAATCCAACGATCCACAACAGCCACAACAGAGGCCGAAGGAACAAAGAAATAAACTGTCCGTAGTCGTTGTCTTCGCTCTCCAGGCCGTATGTCCCTTGGTGCTGTTTCCTAGCAGAACTGCTGGCAGGGAAAGACCTCAGCTCCATCTTTTCAAACATGTTTTAGATGGAAAATAAGTATGTGTGTACTTCCTAGTGTTTATTTTGCATTGTAATTTAATACTTTCACCGCCATTTTGATGCATGGTTTATTGTCACTAAAAAACATCAAATCAGGGTCTGTTATCTGAAGACCCTTATTCTCTTAATTGTGGGAGGTAAGTATAGTAATGCGGTCACTGAGGAATTTATTGCAGATTTTTGGTTAAGTTTATGAGAGTTTTGGCTGAAAAATGAAAGGGTTAATACTATATTTATTTATTTATTTATCATTTGTAATATAAGGAAAAATGTGGCGGAAGGTTTGTTTTTTGGATGAGAGTTTGTAAATGATATGTTTCTTATTATGTTTATGTTTTATGTGCATGCCAGACAAAGATTTTCTTTATCTTTTTAAAGACAATAAATTTTGATTGATTGATGTTATTTTATTTTAGATTTTCATGACAACACATTCCTGACTTTGCTATGGCCGTTATTCATTAAGCCCATACTTATGATTATTGTTATTGTTAAAAGTTTTGGCAAAAAAGTCGATAATTTTGGATGAGGGAAACCATTGTTCTGTGACGTAGCTCATTCAAAGCTTACTTCCTTGACAATGCAACACAAGTCTGCTGCCTGGCTGAACAAACAAAATCGTTTAAACTAACAAACATGTCTGACCCATAGACTCGAATAAAGTAAAGCCAGAATTTCAATGCACCTTCATGTACTTCACATTTTTCTGTGTAAAGGTTTAACATGCGTCCCTTCTATAGAGTTATTTTAAGTTCTTCTTCAGTGATATTCCCTCCCTAAAAAAACAATTACAAGAGCTCGGCGAACCGTCTTGATAGAGAATATCGTTCTGTCGACAGTACATACCATTCATGCATATCCAAAAACTCATGGGAATAAGGCATTTGCCACGAGTGTTCGTTCTCTATACTAGACTACTAATTTGCCGGCACTCGTTCTGCCCGAGTTAAGCTGAGACTTTCTTATATTCAACAGTCTTTGGTGAATTCCCTTAAGATACGGGTGAAAATAGTCTTTAGAGAATAGTAATGTTCTCGGAATTGCATGCATAACATGGCAATTGTACTTGGTTATTACAATGTTCACTTCGCTTGTTAAATATGATTTCAAGTTGGTGCTGTGTTGTCGCTGGTGTTGGTTTCCTCTCGTGTGCCTATGCTTGAATCAGGTTTCTACACGTACTCTGGCCTACCGGACACTGGTGAGGGTTGTAAAAACACATGCGTCATGTCCCTGCAACGGTCGGAAAATATTCTGTCAACACAGTGGTGTCAGCAGCAGTAGCAGCAGCAAAGAGATATGGGAGATGTAGTGGAGAGGAGGATGGAAGGGCGTGAGATAAAGGGCCTGCTACACTACATACGATTCTCTCTCAATGCGATGCGACTGTAACGATGCGAGTCGTGATGCACGTGACATACTTCCGTATACAAATAATTCTACTACTTGCGCTCTGTGTATAGTAACTCAAGTAGACCTAGTACACGAATTTCACGTGAATCATGACTCGCATCGTCACAATCGCATCGCATTGACAGCGAATCGTATGTGGTGTAGCAGGACTTTTTAAAGGGAGCGTAGAGACCTGACATTGATTTGAGTGGCGACCACAGGGGATCGTGTGGCTGTACGAGTATTACTATCTCAGTATCTGGATATCAAAGCCCTTAACCCTTTCACCGCCAAAGTCGCATTTTAGCACCACAGTGATTTAACACCTATATCACTAAAAGGCATCAAACTGGGGTCTATTATCCAAAGACCCTATTGTCTTAGTATTGGGAAAGTAAAGGATAGACCTTATTTTATACATGTCACAGAAGAATCCCCAATACTGCAGATGGATTTTGATCTCTACCCTGGTGAATTCAATGGAAATGTTTGGCTGAAATATGGCTGGCGGTGAAAGGGTTAATTGGGAATTCGTGGCTTTTATCACTGATTGGTATTAGTCTGAAGCCTGGGCCAACAATAAGGTGTCAATGAGAGCTGAACATTCTGAAGTTGTTTTTTTTTGTTTTTTTTATCATTTCGTAGTGTAGTCTTGTACTGTAGAGAAACGTCACAACGCTACGTTACAACAGCAAAACATGACGAAGCAACCAGCAGCCGTGGCGCAGTAATAACGTCGCGGACTAGTGGCTGGGGAGGTCCCGCGTTCGAATCCCATCAGAGGCGGTCCCTACCTGGACCGACTCCTACCCAGAGTGTGTGGCTTGTCGCATGCACATCTGTCGCTCGTGCAAATCTGTCGCTCGCTACTATGAGAGTGTGTATTTGCGACATTCACAAATTTCACTTTTTCCGTATTTTGAACCATGTATCTAACCCTAACCCTAAACCCTATCCCTAACCCACGGAAAAAGTGAAATTTGTGGTTCATGAAATTTTTTTTTTTGTTTTTTGTGGTTCTCAATGTCGCAAAATGCCGCAAATACAGACTCTCATAGGTAGCGAGCTACAGATTTGCACGAGCGACAGATTTGCACGCTACAAGGCTATGGGCTCAGTGGGGAGACTCCACACGGTCGATCTTCATCCGCTTCATCCTCTCTCTCTCTCTCTCTCTCTCTCTCTCTCTCTCTCTCTCTCTCTCTCTCTCTCTCTCTCTCTCTCTCTCTCTCTCTCTCTCTCTCTTCTTTTTAACCTCAATAAAACATTCGTATTCGTATTCGTACTCTCTCTCTCTCTCTCTCTCTCTCTCTCTCTCTCTCTCTCTCTCTCTCTCTCTCTCTCTCTCTCTCTCTCTCTCTCTCTCTCTCCCTCAATAAAACATCTTCTCTCTCTCTCTCTCTCTCTCTCTCTCTCTTCTACTCCTCAATAAAACTCTTCTCTATCTCTCTCTCTCTCTCTCTCTCTCTCTCTCTCTCTCTCTCTCAAACATTCGTACTCTCTCTCTCTCTCTCTCTCTCTCTCTCTCTCTCTCTCTCTCTCTCTCTCTCTCTCTCTCTCTCTCTCTCTCTCCTCTCTCTCTCTCTCTCTCTCTCTCTCTTTCTTTTCCCCTCAATAAAACATTCGTATTCTCTCTCTCTCTCTCTCTCTCTCTCTCTCTCTCTCTCTCTCTCTCTCTCTCTCTCTCTCTCTCTCTCTCTCTCTCTCTCTCTCTCTCTCTCTCTCTCTCTCTCTCTCTCTCTCTCTCTCTCTCAATAAATCAATTCGTATTCTCTCTAATGTCTCTCTCTTTGAGTTATCTCTCAATCTATTTCTACTAGCTTGATTGGATTCTCTCTGCTCTTGATTGTCTACATGTCCTCCATGTCTCTCTAAGCCGGAGGCCTCACATCTAAAATCTCCAGTGTTCTCTGTTCTCCTCTCTCTCTCTCTCTCTCTCTCTCTCTCTCTCTCTCTCTCTCTCTCTCTCTCTCTTCTCCCCCTCTTCGTATTCGTATTCTCTCTCTCTCTCTCTCTCTCTCTCTCTCTCTCTCTCTCTCTCTCTCTCTCTCTCTCTCTCTCTCTCTCTCTCTCTCTCCTCTCTCCCTCTCTCTCTCTCTCTCAATCAAACATGTTTTGTTGTTGTTCTCCTTCTACCTTATCTATCTTTCTCTCTTTTCTCTGTCTGGCAATGGCCATTCTTGTCTTGTATCTCTCTGTCGATTCCTCTCTCCTTGTCATAAGACCTATGTTTTGGTTAATGTTGTTTTTGAGTTATCATCAATGTATTTCTACTAGCTTGATTGGATTATGTGCAGTTGATTGTACATGTCCCCATGTGGATAAGCCGGAGGCCTCACATTAAAAATCCAGTGTTTCTGTTCCAGTCTCTCTCTCTCTCTCTCTCTCCTCTCTCTCTCTCTCTCTCTCTCTCTCTCTCTCTCTCTCTCTCTCTCTCTCTCTCTCTCTCTCTCTCTCTCTCTCTCTCTCTCTCTCTCTCTCTCTCTCTCTCTCTCTCTCTCTCTCTCTCTCTCTGTCTCTCTCTCTCTCTAATGTTTTGTTGTTGTTTCCTTCTACCTTATTATTTTAATTTTTGATGTTGGCAATGGCCATTTTGTATTGTATGCTTGTCGATTACTCTCCCCCCTTGTCATAAGACCTATGTTGGTAATGACAATAAATATCAAATTGTCAAATTGTCAACTCTCTCTCTCTCTCTCTCTCTCTCTCTCTCTCTCTCTCTCTCTCTCTCTCTCTCTCTCTCTCTCTCTCTCTCTCTCTCTCTCTCTCTCTCTCTCTCTCTCTCTCTCTCTCTCTCTCTCTCTCTCTCTCTCTCCCCCTCAATCAGAGAGAGTGTTTCCGCTAACCCTCCGAGGGATACTTTCTATGGATGCCGTTTTTGAGACTGGCAATTCAGTTAGTACGCTGTATCACGCGCATTCACGTTGCCACTGACTATGTACTGACCTGCGTTCATCTATTATTTCTAGGAAAGGTGCTTCATGTTACCAATGCTCATGTGATCGGCAAGCATTTCATTTTGCTCCGGTACATCCGGCTGTCTGTCTCTCTGTCTGTCTTTGTCTGGCTCTGTCTGTCTCTCTGTCTGTCTGCCCGTCTCTTACTCGCTTCCTGTTCTCCTTCTTCCCCTTCCTTCCCCGACATCCCTGATAATTAGTCCGTCACCAAGACGGACTATTGCGATGGGCTGGTTTGTATTTTTGTTTGTTTGTTTGTTTGGTTGTTTTTTGGAGGGGGGGTTTTCTGTCTGTCCCAAGGATATCTCCCGAACCGCTTGACCGAATCGCGTCAACTTTTGTGTGAAGGTGTGCCTCCTTAGTAGGAAGAGATCGGCGCAAACCATTTTGCCGTCGTGACCTTGACCTTGACGTATATGACCTTGAAAACCGAAAATCTATTTTTTAGCCATATCTCGGGCACCGATCAACATAGGATGTTGAAACTTGGTATGAAGGTGGTTTGGCTTATGCCCGTTCTGATGATAGCATACCGATCAAGGTCAAGGTCAAGGTCAAAAAGATCGCTGGAGCCTGAAAATCGGAGGGTCATTTTTTTCTCCTTCTGTCTGTCCCAAGGATATCTTTCGAACGGGTTGACAGAATCACGTCAAATTTTGTGTGCTGGTGTGTCACCATGAGAGGAAGGCATCCGCGCAAACCATATTGCCGTCGTGACCTTGACCTTGGCGTACGACCTTGAAAACCGAAAATCTTACAGGGGCCATAACTCCCACACCGTTAGTGTTAGAGTCTTCAAATTTGGCATGAAGGTACTTTGGCTTATGCCCGTTCTGATGGTGGCATACCGATCAAGGTCAAGGTCACGGTCCGGGCGATCCGTAGGCCTTGAAAGTGGTAGGGGTCTACACATTGGGTTTTAAGCCATTTTTTCCACATTGGTACTTGACAGAAGCGCTTCAGATTGTGTGTGGTACTGTATACCCTAGAGAAGAAAACATCCGAGCATAAATTATCACCATGCTGACCTTGACCTTGAAGTGTGACCTTGAAAACCGAAATTTCCTTCTTTGCGCTATATGTTTCTTCTTCAAGCTGTATCTCGTGAACTAGAAGACAGAATCCCTTCCAATTTTGTGTCAGGATGTGACACTCTACGGGGTGTCGCAAGTGCGTGGCATTGCTGGTGACGGACATGTCTGCCGCTCGGCGACGCCCTTGTTTAAAAAATAAAACTAGCGTATCTTCCTTTCACAAATTTTATCACAAGTACATAATGGACAATCTTGTTCATCAATAATGTTAATGAGTTTTACTACAAACATCAACCTATGCCAAGCTTCTTGCAACATTTTTGTATGTCTCCCTGTATGAATGTCTCATTCTCCTTCCCTCTCTCTCTCTCTCTCTCTCTCTCTCTCTCTCTCTCTCTCTCTCTCTCTCTCTCTCTCTCTCTCTCTCTCTCTCTCTCTCTCTCTCTCTCTGTCTCTCTCTCTATATATATATATATATATATATATATATATATATATTTCCCATCTTATCCTTTTTTTATCTTTTT
Source organism: Phymorhynchus buccinoides (assembly GCA_017654935.2). Classification (NCBI taxonomy): domain Eukaryota; kingdom Metazoa; phylum Mollusca; class Gastropoda; order Neogastropoda; family Raphitomidae; genus Phymorhynchus; species Phymorhynchus buccinoides. The sequence continues at coordinate 86,530,239 of CM065681.1, forward strand.
TTTCTTCTTCCTTAAAAGTGCTATTATTCTGAAAAATTGTCATTTGTATCAGAATTGTCCTTCCTTTTTTTTCGTAATCAATTCAAACCACCAATTCAAGTTCACCATTGATCAATATTATCCATGTTTGCTTTTATTTCCAATTTTGATTCTCTGTCAATTATTTCATGTGCCAATTTTTGTTTCATTTTCCTGACTTGATTGTTTTTATGTCAATGTTTCGTTGCCTGATGCATGGTGTGAGTGTGTGAGTGAGAGGGCAAGGTGCAAAGAAGCTATTGTAGCTTATCCTTTTTACCCTCAATAAAACATTCGTATTCGTATTCCTTCGTTACCTTCCTCCTTGCACCCCCCTCCATCTTCTCTCTCTCTCTCTCTCTCTCTCTCTCTCTCTCTCTCTCTCTCATCTCTCTCTCTCTCTCTCTCTCTCTCTCTCTCTTTCTATCTCTATCTCTCTCTCTCTCTCTCTCCGTCTCTGTCTCTCGCTTTGTCTCTCTGCCTCTATCTATGTCTGTGTGTGTGTCTCTCTCTCTCTCTCTCTCTCTCTCTCTCTCTCTCTCTCTGTCTCTCTCTCTCTCTCTCTCTCTCTCTCTCTCTCTCTCTCTCTCTCTCTCTCTCTCTCTCTCTCTCTCTCTCTCTCTCTCTCTCTCTCTCTCTCTCTCTCTCTCTCTCTCTCTCTCTCTCTCTCTCTCTCTCTCTCTCTCTCTCTCTCTCTTCTCTCTCTCTCTCTCTCTCTCTCTCTCTCTCTCTCTCTCTCTCTCTCTCTCTCTCTCTCTCTCTCTCTGTCTCTCTCTCTCTCTCTCTCTCTCTCTCTCT
>CM065681.1:86541054-86548554 GCA_017654935.2 Phymorhynchus buccinoides
GATCTCAAGTCTGATTATGCACATATATAGGCTTAAATGCGCACAGGAAAATAATAAAACGCGGTTGCACGTGCACGCTCACACATCATGTGCATGCACACCGGGCACGATATAAAAACAAAAAAAGGAATGGACAAAATTAATGCCGAAAGATCATTCGCAAACACAATGACAACACAATGCTCGCACACAAGAACACGCATACACAGGAACAAATACACGCACGCGTGCGCGACAAGGACGCACATGCATATTAAGCCTTAATTCCACTCCCTGCCGCGTGTTTCAGCGCGGTTCAGGGGACATAATCTACTCAATAGCTAGACAGTAAAAGACTAAATTACTTCCATTTCTTACACTTGAAATGACTTGTGTGGAGTCTGAATCTGTCTGTATCTCAGCAAGTGTTGGGTCGATTTTGAAACGGTGGGGTTTTTTTGGGTTAGCATTTTGTAAAGCAAACAGTGACCAAGCAATGTCAGTATGGGTGCCAACAGATTTACTACCAAGGCAATTGTACAAAATGTGTTTCATTTTATGACAATAACAATGATTACAAGCGTGTGGGAAACAACGTTTATAAAATTGTTGTTCAACATGAGGTTCAGACTTGAATTTTCATTCTTATTTATTTTTTCATTTATTTTTCAAAATGTCGTTTTTCTTTTAAAAAACAAATGTTAGTTGTCTCCTCCCCTGACAGTGACTTATCTCGCCCTGTCAATATAGCAAATTATACTGGTCTCCAAAATTTAAGGGCCGGAAGAACGATCTTCTCTCTTCTGTCTTGGAGGCATGCTTATTGAGAGCTCTGGTTGCCGCCCTTAAATACACATTCGTGTCTAACTTTTGCTCAGCAGTGTCCACTACAGTCATGCCTTGCACGTGCAATAGGCAAGAAACCTGCATCAGCCCTGATTCTTCAGCGAAAAGAGACCAAACGTTCGTGAAATTCTCGTGAATTTGCCACATTTTAAGCGTACCTGAAAACGCTGTTGCTGTACTGCAATGTCTGCAAAACTGGTTCAGGCACGTGCAACAGGAAGGAAAGTTATTGAGTAGCCTAAGTTTTGCCATTTTCTTCATTGTTGTCTTAGTGTACAATAAATAGATATCAAGCTACTGAAAACAGAAGCCGGCCCTTAACTTTTGGAGACCAGTATATAATGATTGCGTTCTCCATGCATTTTCCTTCAATAAAACATATATCGTGAAAGTCTTTACAGCATCTTTTTTTATTTTGTATTGATTATTTGTTTTAGTTGGGTAGCTTGCTTACTACAGTACAAAATAGTTCCTGCGAGAAGGCTCGCGTTATGATTGTAACATTGTATTCTTATGTGCATCCCGAGCATTGACTTTCTTTGTAACTCAAAGACAAATCAATAAACTTGTGAACTTGTACAGATGCTCTCTCTCTCTCTCTCTCTCTCTCTCTCTCTCTCTCTCTCTCTCTCTCTCTCTCTCTAAGTCTCAGTCTCTCTCTCTCTCTCTCTCTCTCTCTCTCTCTCTCTCTCTCTCTCTCTCTCTCTCTCTCTCTCTCTCTCTCTCTCTCTCTCTCTCTCTCTCTCTCTCTCTCTCTCTCTCTCTTTCATAAAATACTGCATGTCCATGTTGTCAACATTCAACAGAAGATGAGATTCATTTTCTCTTCCATTGCCCTTTGTATGACCAAATCCGAAATCAATTTCTTGTAAAGGTGAATGCAAATGTTGATGAAAACTATGACAGTAGATTGGTTCAGGTGTTATCAAACGTTTCAAAGACAGAAATAGTAAATCTAGCCAAATATTTACTGGCAGCCTTTAAGATAAAGGAACATTTCATTGACAATTATGCAAATAGCAACATTACATAATGTTTCTGTTTCTTTTCAATACAGTTATGATGATTCAGTTAGTGTTTCTGTTTGTGACAGTCTATACATATTGTTGCGAATGTATTTATGCTCCTTTCAATTTTCAGGTATTGTTATCATGGATAATTGTGTTTGTCGTTACATTGCTCATGGTTATTATTGTATTATGTGTTCCCCCCATGAAAGGGGCTGTAGGCCCATGTTCATTAAGCTTCCGACTTCTGACTTCCGACCTCTCTCTCTCTCTCTCTCTCTCTCTCTCTCTCTCTCTCTCTCTCTCTCTCTCTCTCTCTCTCTCTCTCTCTCTCTCTCTCTCTCTCTCTCTCTCTCTCTCTCTCTCTCTCTCTCTCTCTCTCTCTCTCTCTCTCTCTCTCTCTCTCTCTCTCTCTCTCTCTCTCTCTCTCTCTCTCTCTCTCTCTCTCTGTACACTTTTGTAACATTGCAAATTCAATTATAACGTCAGATAGATCGTCCGAAAACAATTTAGATATTCTGCAGAATTGTTGTGAATCCAAGCATGTTAATGACTGCCCTAACATTCCGTTTTTGAGTGTACATGAAGTTTTCAATTATCTTAATCACTTAAAACAGACCAATACTCGAGGCGTTGATGGAATTGATTCTAAAATATTGAAATTGTCAGCTCCTGCAATAACTGAAACTTTGACATATGTTTACAATTTATGTATTGCTAAAAGATCGTTTTCCTAAAGCATTTAAAGTAGCCAAAATTATACCTATCCACAAATCGGGTGACTATGAAGATCCTTCTAATTACAGGCCCATTTCTATTCTGTCGGTGCTGTCTAAACCGTTGGAACACCACATAAATAAACATATTCTTAATCACTTTAATTCTTTTGGTCTGTTTCATCCAAATCAATCGGGCTTTAGAGCTAACCATTCATGTCATACGGCCCTAACTAACCTAGTAGACCAATGGCTTATTAACATAAACGATGACAAAATCACGGGTGTTCTTGCTGTTGACTTTATGAAAGCCTTTGATGTTGTCGATCGTAATCTTTTACTAAAAAAACTGAAGATATATGGCATTACTAACAATACCATAGAACTCCTAACATCATTTTTATCAGACCGAAAGCAGCGAGTTTCTTTAAATGAATGCGAATCTTCTACTATGCCTGTCAACTATGGTATTCCCCAAGGCTCCATCCTTGGTCCTATATTATTCTCAATATATATTAACGACTTACCATTATATCTAACGACTTTATGTGAAATGTTTGCAGACGATACTACAGTACACTCCTGTGACAGTAAAGTGGAAAACGTTTTTATTTCTTTACAAGATAACATTAACAGACTAATAGAATGGTCCGAATTTAATCACATGCAGCTACACCCCAAGAAATGTAAATACTTACTTATCACCACCAGACAAAAGCGTCAAAATCTTACCCTTGGTTCTCAATCCCTGTATATCAATGGTGAAATCATGGAAGAGGTTGACTATCATAAAATTTTAGGACTTATTGTTGATCACAACCTTTCATGGTCCCATCAAATATCCATGGTTTGTAAGCAAGTATCAAAAAAAGTCTATCAACTTTCCAGGATAAAGCATTTTCTTGATTTAGAGAGTCGTAAACTTTTTTTCAATGCTTATATCCAGTCACACATCAACTATGCCTCTACAATTTGGGATCTGGCAAGCGAGAAAAATTTAAAACCATTATGCAGTTTGTATAGACGTGCATTGAAATTGATCCTTCTGAAATCATCTTCCCTTACACTTACTGATTATCAGCGTTTAGAAATTCTACCTCTAAAATGGAAGCTTGTGTACAACAAAGCAATTTTTATGTTTAGATTAATGTCCGATAATGCTCCTCCAACATTAAAAAATAAATTTGAAATTAACCTTGTCCGTAATGTTTTTAAAATAAAAATACCTCTTCCAAGAGTTGACCTTTTTAAATCTAGTCTTGTATATTCAGGTGGCTGCTTATGGAATACTATTTCATCTTCCTTTAATGTGTACTCGGGCATTACTGTTTTAAAAAAAGAGTACCATAAGTATCTTATGTTGAAACATACAAGCAATGTTGTTTAACCCCATTCTTAGTTTCAAATATGTTTCCACTTTTGATATGTTGACATGTATGCATATTATCAACTTTGTTGTTGTTAAATTATTAACAAGTTTTGTATTTACTTATTTCATTTGTTTCCTCTCTCTCTCTCTCTCTCTCTCTCTCTCTCTCTCTCTCTCTCTCTCTCTCTCTCTCTCTCTCTCTCTCTCTCTCTCTCTCTCTCTCTCTCTCTCTCTCTCTCTCTCTCTCTCTCTCTCTCTCTCTCTCTCTCTCTCTCTCTCTCTCTCTCTCTCTCCTCTCTCTCTCTCTCTCTCTCTCTCTCTCTCTCTCTCTCTAATCTCTCACTCTCTCTCCTTTTGTGTGTGTGAGGGGGGGGGGGGGGGAGGGGGGGGGGATAGATAGACGGTTTTGTTGTATCTATGTTTTCTTCTTCATGGATAATTCTTCGATGATTATTTTTTGCATGCTTCTTCATTATTTTTGTGTTGAATATATTGATTTTCTTGCATGTTTGTTTGAGGGCAAGATGTAAAAAAGCCCATTGTGTGCTTACTCTTTTTCCCTCAATAAAAATTTTTTCGTTCGTTCGTTCGTTCGTTCTCTTCTTCTCTCTCTCTCTCTTTCTCTCTCTCTCTCTCTCTCTCTCTCTCTCTCTCTCTCTCTCTCTCTCTCTCTCTCTCTCTCTCTCTCTCTCTCTCTCTCTCTCTCTCTCTCTCTCTCTCTCTCTCTCTCTCTCTCTCTCTCTCTCTCTCTCTTTATATTCACTAAGTGATATTGAATTATTGAATTTGCTCGCCTCACAATTGGATAACAGCAACGTGTCTCTTGTCGTGATGTTCTTTTTCTTTCGCTGTCCTCTTAGTTTAGAGCTGCTGCTTCAAACCGACCCGTTGAGAGAGAAAGGAAAGGGAGAGAGAGAGAGAGAGGCGAGATGGAGAGGGATAGAAGGCGGTCAAGGGATGGAGGGAGAGAGAGAGAGAGAGAGAGAGAGAGAGAGAGAGAGAGAGAGAGAGAGAGAGAGAGAGAGAGAGAGAGAGAGAGAGAGAGAGAGAGAGAGAGAGAGAGAGAGAGAGAGAGAGAGAGAGAGAGAGAGAGAGAGAGAGAGAGAGAGAGAGAGAGAGAGAGAGAGAGAGAGAGAGAGAGAGAGAGAGAGAATGAATTTATCTCCTAACCTGAATTTCTCTTTTGGAGATATTAAAGTATACTTGAACTTGAACTTGAATGAAGGAAGGAAGGAAGGAAGGGAGGGAGGAACGAACGAACGAACGATCGATCGAACGAACGAACGAACGAACGATTTAGGTAAGTCTTCGCCTTTCATTATGGGATATATGGAAAATATGCATTTTTTAAAAAGATAAACAAGAGAAAAAAGAGAGAAAACAAAAACATCGAAGAGAGAGAGAGAGGGTGGAAGAGGGGGGAGAGAGAGGGAGGGGAGAGAGAGAGGGGGGGGAGAGAGAGAGAGAGAGAGAGAGAGAGAGAGAGAGAGAGAGAGAGAGAGAGAGAGAGAGAGAGAGAGAGAGAGAGAGAGAGAGAGACAGACAGACAGACAGATAAAGAGACACACAGAGACAGAGAGAGAGAGAGACAGGTATTCGTAGAAATGAGCCTGGGTTCAGGCATCCGCCATGTCATGCACGGCTTAGAAGGACATCTTTCCCCTTCTTCGTCTAAAATAATTCAGCAGAAAAAAATCTGAGTGATGGTGGAAATCCTGAGACTTATGACCTCACTGATTACTCGTGACCTTACTCATATACTCTTGACCTTCCTCATTTACTCCTGACCTTACTCATTTACTCTTGACCTTACTCATTTACTCGTGACCTTACTCATTGGCTCATGAGCTTATTCGCTTAATGCACATGCTCATTTATGGTCATTGCTCATGAGTCTTGACCTTACTCATTAATGGTCATGTCGTGGAAACCAAGAAGACGTCATTTTATTTTGTTTTATTTTTGTATAATCATCTGCTGTTGTCATGCAAAATGAATGTTGCTGTTAGCCTTCTTGTTGTTTTTGTTGCTGTTTAGCACACATTTTTGTAATTAGCGTTTTCAGTTTTTAGATCATTGATTGCCTCTGTGTGTGTGTGTGCGTGCGTGCGTGCGTGCGTGCGTGCGTGCGTGCATGCGTGCGTGTGTGTGTGTGTGTGTGCGTGCGTGTGTGCGTGTGTGCGTGCGTGATTGCGTGCGTGCGTGCGTGCGTGCGTGCACGCGCGCGCGCGCGTGTGTGTATTTATGTGTGGCGGGGGTGGGAGTAAGCAGTGTTACCACAATCAATACAATGATTTGTTTCAATCATACAGTCGAATCCGTTTAATTGGCCATCGGATAATCGGCCAAAGCCGCTTAATCGGGCAATTTCTTCTGGAACGGATTTTTTTCTTCTTAAGCATGTGTTATTTTGTTCGTTTTTACGGCCAAAGCTGAAATCTTCAATTTCGCTTTATTGGCCACTTTTTCTCTCTAATTTTTCCTCTTTACCCCTTTTTGAGAGGGAGAACAACAGAGGCAAACAAACTGACAACACGCTTTTGACGTTTACATGGTTGAGTGTGAAGTTGGAAGGTGAGCTGTTGTCAATTGAAAGACCCTGCATGGCGTTAAAATCACTCAAGAAAACAAAATCATTGTCTTTTACTCGTGCTTCTGTCAAGTTGTAGGATTAATAAACACACACACACACACACACACACACACACACACACACACACACACACACACACACACACACACACACACACACACACACACACACACACACACACACACATCACAAAAAGGGAAAGAATTTGAATTTGAACTGCAACATTTAATTTTGACGTCATTGCTTTTGACTTGCATAATTGCGTCATACAGTATCTTGATGTTCGTTTTATGGCTGATTCGCTTTATCGGCCATATTCTGCCTGGTCCCAAAAGTGGCCGATTAAGCGGATTCCACTGTACTACTAATATCATTGTTTGTCAATGAAAGCGCAACAACAACAAGAAAACAAATCTAGCCAATCGTACACGAGATAATTCTGCTTTTAAACGAGTATGCCTATTTTAGTGCCAACATAGCCACATATGTCGTCGCTTCAGAGAGAACGAAGCGCTCAAATCGAGCGCAACTCTTGTAGGAAAGCATTCTTTCTAGGAAACCACCGCAACTGTTTTGGCGGTTTGTTTGTTCGTTTGTTTGTTTGTTTTAAGTTAAAGCTTGCAGTATATCGATTGCGAATGTTTATTGGGCAGCAAAGGGACAGCTCCAACGGACTGGAGGGGAAAATACCGAGAAGGCTGTTTGATCAAGCGTAATGCTAGCCTTCCTTTCATGCCCGCAGCTGTCCTGTGATAAAAGAAATATTGCGTATATCAACACTGCCTGCTTCGCTGGTCTGCTGAGAAATTCATTCCATTTCCTCGACCTTCGCCGAACGAACAGGAAAGGATGGCAGAGGAAGGGCCCCAAATCTCGGGACGGGTCCTAAGTCCGGACAGTAGTCTTATTTATATATACACGTACATAGAAAAAAAAAAAAAAAACTGTTTTGTCCCTATGTCTTTGAAACGAACATTAAAACCAAAACCA
>CM065681.1:86578554-86598554 GCA_017654935.2 Phymorhynchus buccinoides
CACAGAAAAGCTTTATCAAAGCAAACTATTCTGCATTTCAAATGCACTAACTTTTCAGTCCTTCAGAGTAGGGGTACGGAGCTGGCTATTCACTGAGATTTTCTTTCATGCTATATATATATATATATATATATATATATATATATATATATAAACGTACAAGAATTGAAGAAGAAAAAACAACCACACCATTAAACTTTCCTCTTATATATATATATAGTTTGCTTGAAAAAAACTTGTTTTGTGTCCAAATATTTAAGTTTGTGAGCCTACGAAAGAAACTGAATAACTTTAATTTTAACTTTACAATTTATTCTGTGTTCTGAAAAGAATAAAAGAAAATAATGTGCTGATTTACTTTTTCTCCCAATGGGGGAGATAGACAATGCCTATGCAAAGACAGCTGTTTCGTCTTTGAGAAAGACTCTTCAGTTTGCATATCGGCCTGCAAACTATGTCCACAGTGAACATTCAAACTGAGCTAGAAGACTTTCTACAAGAGAAAGGTTGTCCTCTTTGCACCAGATTGAAAGTCCACAATAAAAGCAAACCAGCACTTAATTAAAAAGAAATGGTAACAATCTTGTGTAAAATAACAAAAATAATAATGTTCTAAAGTTACAATCCCTCGAAGAGAGTAGAAGAGATGGGATGCCATACGTTGGTGGATCCAGTGAAGGATTCAATAGGGAGGTCATAGAAATCGTAGTAAACACCAACATACTCCCAGTGAGGAGGAATGTAGAGAGGTGTGCATGGATCAGGTAGACTGATGCGCTTTCCTTCTTCAAGTATAATATAAACGTACAAGAATTGAAGAAGAAAAAACAACCACACCATTAAACTTTCCTCTTATAATATATAGTTTGCTTTCCCAAAAACTTGTTTTGTATATATATATATATATATATTTTCAAATGCACCAACTTTTTTACAGAGTTGGTGTAGAGTGGGAAGTTTGCCTTGTGCGGCTATATATAATATAAATTATTATATTATTATATATATATATAGAATATATATATATATATATATATATCTGTATGCAGTGGGAACAAATACATCTAAACGATTCTACTCACACAATCGTGGGATCAACTGGCGGTTCAGTGACGTCACTGTAAAAGACAATTGGAAACATTAAATAGACTCATTTATAACGAAGAGTATTAAATTTTTTTTTAAAATCCTCTATGATGCTTCAGTACATAATTATGTTTTTTCAAAATGTTTTTTATTCAGGTATTGGTTGACCTATTTCCATAGTGCAAGGTTTTTTTTCTGATTTCTAATTTTGGACATCTTGTTTTTAGAATCGAAGTTTAATGTTTCACGAGGGTGATGAAATGTCTGGGTTTCTTCATGACTTAGCGTGAGTGTGGAATGCTTGTCGTACTACAGCGTGCGATTGTGAATGCAGTTTTCAATTATATATAGAACACATTTAAAAACATACATCTGACGAGTGAAAAAAACTTGCACTTCCTTACGTTTGTATATTATGCATTTATATAATATGTTAAGCTTACGGTGCTCATTCGAAAATTCACGATTTTCCCGTACTAAAAACAAACCCGCGACGCGCAAACAGGCAGCACGAACGCAGCTCACAGACGGCATTGAAGGGGTTAATGTCAAAGACTGCTTCGTTCAGCTTCATCAAAAATAATCCTGGGCTGATCCTAACCCTATCCCTTTCCCAACAATGGCAGAATGTTGTTTCCCATTGAACAATATTTTCTATGCGAAAGTTTGAGAGGGTGGGTGGGTGGGGGGGGTGGTGGGGGTGTTGCCTTTGAACGCAAATTTTTAATTGTTGAAACGGATGAAAATTAACGTTAAATATAAAGAAAACGATAGAGGTTTTTTTAAGTGCTCAGTCTGCAGTAAGAAAGGCAAGACTGAAAAAAACAACCAGAAAGAACCAAGGAATAGACGATTTTCGGGAGGAAAAAATAGGGGAGAGCACTTCGTGAAAATTAGAGTTGTTTACCTCCATTACTCGGTCAAATACCATAGCAACAATGCAACAATGGCGTCGAAGCTTGAAACCGCAAGATGCGAGTCAGCGATGTTGCAAAACTTTTTTTGTTGTTCAAAAAATTAGGGGCGGCCAGTGGGCCACAAACTGATAAAATTTGCAAAATGTGACGTAAAGGTTTTAATGACATCCATGTTAGAATGACGCACGGTGTTCTAAGTGCTGTATTGTTTGCTCAAACGCACACGAGGCGAGAGCTGGGGGACCTACCTGACTGTAGAGTAGCTTCCCCTGTTTGATCGATTGAATCAGGCAAGATCACTCCCTACACACCCTGAAATTACTCCCTTTAATGATTTCCGAACAATTCATATTGTTGAAACGGATGAAAATGAACGTTAAATATAATAGAACACGATGGAGGTTTTTAAATGCTCAATGTGCAGTAAGAAAGGCAAGACTGACCAAAAAAAGTATAAATATAGAAAAAAAACCCAGAAAGAACCGAGGAATTGAGTGGAGGGGAGTGTTAATCTGCATCTTTGCCGGGGATGGGGGGCTAAAATACAAGATAGCATTTGCAGTAATGTTAGGTTCAATTTTTTTTAATTTTTTTTTGACCCTCCACTGTCCCCGTCTTTCTTTTCATTTTTTGGTTCTTTTCTTGTTCTTTTTTCTTTCCTTTTTTTTGTTTAGGCGGCACATCTTTTTTTTCCCTTTTCCCCCAGACTTCTCTCATACATTTGTCTGTGTGATGAGCTAAGATGGACATTTTTCTTCGGTATAGTTAAGTGTTTTAGTCTGATACATAAGTGTCTGGGTTTCTGTATGACTTAGAGTTTGCATGTTTGCTTAAAAATGAAAAAAACCAAAACTCTTGGTAATCACTAAGTTATTGCTATGTAAAATTTTCCAACCTTCTCATTTCAACACTATTACAAACTTGCTCACTCATGCACACTTTGAACTCAAAAGCGCAAAGAAACACTGTAGATTGTAGCCCAAATGGAATTTATTGATTGACTGATTCATACATTTATTACACATGTACAAATGATATTAATTAATACAGTGGAACCTCCCTCATAAGACCTTCAAAAATCATCCAAAATGAGGTCTTGTAAGGGAGGGGTCTTATAAGAGAGGTAATCGTAATACTTACAACAAAAGAAGGGCAATGTCTCAGAGAAGCAGGTCTTATGTGGGAGGGAGTCTTATAATGGGAGGTCTTATAAGGGAGGTAATCTTAATACTTACAAAAGAAGGGCAATGTCTCAGAGAAGCAGGTCTTATGTGGGAGGGAGCCTTATAATGGGAGGTCTTATAAGGGAGGTAATCTTAATACTTACAAAAGAAGGGCAATGTCTCAGAGAAGCAGGTCTTATGTGGGAGGGAGTCTTATAATGGGAGGTCTTATAAGGGAGGTAATCTTAATACTTACAAAGAAGGGCAATGTCTCAGAGAAGCAGGTCTTATGTGGGAGGGAGTCTTATAATGGGAGGTCTTATAAGGGAGGTAATCTTAATACTTACAAAAGAAGGGCAATGTCTCAGAGAAGCAGGTCTTATGTGGGAGGGAGTCTTATAATGGGAGGGGTCTTATAAGGGAGGTAATCTTAATACTTACAAAGAAGGGCAATGTCTCAGAGAAGCAGGTCTTATGTGGGAGGGAGTCTTATAATGGGAGGTCTTATAAGGGAGGTAATCTTAATACTTACAAAGAAGGGCAATGTCTCAGAGAGGCAGGTCTTATGTGGGAGGGAGTCTTATAATGGGAGGTCTTATAAGGGAGGTAATCTTAATACTTACAAAGAAGGGCAATGTCTCAGAGAAGCAGGTCTTATGTGGGAGGGAGTCTTATAATGGGAGGTCTTATAAGGGAGGTAATCTTAATACTTACAAAGAAGGGCAATGTCTCAGAGAAGCAGGTCTTATGTGGGAGGGAGTCTTATAATGGGAGGTCTTATAAGGGAGGTAATCTTAATACTTACAAAAGAAGGGCAATGTCTCAGAGAAGCAGGTCTTATGTGGGAGGGAGCCTTATAATGGGAGGTCTTATAAGGGAGGTAATCTTAATACTTACAAAGAAGGGCAATGTCTCAGAGAAGCAGGTCTTATGTGGGAGGGAGCCTTATAATGGGAGGTCTGTTAAGGGAGGTTCCACTGCATGCTTAATATTGACAAATGCATGTTGATGGATGGGTGTGGGAGAGAATGAAGAAAGTGTGGAGTGGAGGGATGAGAGAGGGAAATACAATATGTTATAACAAATTCATTAAACAATATGTATGTGACAGTGCATGGGAAAACCAGACATAATCGAATTTTGGCATACATTGAGATTTAAATTGTTCATGGTGGGGCGCGGATTCCTTGTTAATACACAAAAGAACGAATGGAACCAGCCGCCGTGGTGTAGTGGTTAGCGTCGCGGACTACTGGCTGGGAGGTCTTGGGTTCGAATCCCATCAGAGGCGAGGTGTTTTTTCGGTCCTAGACCGACTCCTACCCAGAGTGAGTGGCTATGGGCTCAATGGGAAGACTGAAACCACACAGTCGAGCTTCATGCGATTCTGAGAGTGTTGCTCTAATTGCAAGACCAACACTGCAGGTGTCTGTAGTTCTCGGGCCTGGTTAACGCCGGGATATCATTATGAAAGGAAGCGTAGAATACAGCCCTGCCATGCAGTCTCAGACCGATACGGAACTCCATAGCATCATCATCATCGTTATCATCGGCCTCATTTTCCATCAATCACAAAATTAAAAAATGTCTCAAATTCTGTGGCTTTGTATGCCCTGCTCTCATGGTGACCTCAGTTTCGATTTCCAATCCAGTCTATGCCTTGGTGCGTTCGGGTTAAAGTCATGGGGATCAGTGTGTTCTGGGGAGCTGTCGGTGGACGGTCGTGGTGGCGCCCTCGGAGGAGGACCTCACTCACGCTGGCTCCGCGACTAAGATAATAGTGTCGTCAGTAGAGGGCTTAGTAGGTGGTGTCCTGAACAGGCTCCACTGAACTCCACCGAAGTGACTCAGCAGAAGTGCAGTGTCTCCTCGGTTGGTTGCCTCCTGACGGCCTAACATAGATTCGCTCCCCTTGGACTGCTGGTCTCGGTTTTTGCGACTTGAACAAACCCGGGTGTAGCTGCGAATTGGGATTCGGAACGAGCGGCGTGGGAGCAACGCCACTGTACAGCCCAGAAGATGGGACAGCAAAAAAAAACACCAAAAAAACAAAACCGAATGGAGCTATTTTGTCTAGTTTTTATTTTATAATTATTTGAAGTTTGGCATTCGAAATAGATCATTTGCAGAAATAGGGCATAGAAGATACAACTTTGCCTCTTTGTTTCTATTGATTTAATTTAGAAAACAATCAAATAAACAAAGAAATCATTCAAAATTGTCTTACATGTTGTGGATACTGGTAGAACACATACAAATAGACATATCAATTAGCCCTAAATAGAAAATTGATATTTTGGGGGTTGTTGACTATTTTTGATTTTTGCTAAAAACGTTCTGAGCGACTTATGTAGGTTTTCCCCATACACCATCACATACATATATATGAATACAAGATAGCCAAAACATTGTGTCGTCAGTACCTACCCTAGGGCTAGTAGGTTGGCAAAGGGGTTGGGGCGTCGTCGTTTGGCATAGACGGTGTAGCTTCCCCCGCACTGACGGGGAACCTCGTAAATGTCCGACACGGCTCTCGGTCCATGATCTCCTCTGAGAGAGAGAGAGAGAGAGAGAGAGAGAGAGAGAGAGAGAGAGAGAGAGAGAGAGAGAGAGAGAGAGAGAGAGAGAGAGAGAGAGAGAGAGAGAGAGAGAGAGGGAGGGAGAGAGAGGGAGGAGGGAGGGAGGGAGGGAGAGAGAGAGAGAGAGAGAGAGAGAGAGAGAGAGAGAGAGAGAGAGAGAGAGACAGAGACAAACAGAGACAGAGAGAGAGATACTGTAAAGTACCTTGTATAAGCCCGTGTTCTTTTACACGCCCACCCCCCACCCCCCACCCCCCACCCCCCGATTTTGGGAGCACTTTTTCGTGCTTAGGGGTGCTTACTGAATAAACACGAGAGATTTGCAAAGAGACAGAGAGAGATGGAGAGAGACAAGGAGAGATGGGGAGAGGCAGGGAGAGATGGAGAGAGGCAGGAAGAGATGGAAAGGGACAGAGATTTGGAGAGAGACAGAGAGAGAGATGGGGAGAGACAGGGATAGATGGAAAGACAGAGAGAGATTTGGAAAGAGACAGAAAGAGATTTTGATAGAGACAGAAAGAGATGGAGGGAGACATGGGAAGATGGAGAGAGACAGAGATTTGGAAAGAAACAGAGAGAGATTTGGAAAGAGACAGAGATGGAGAGAGACATGGAAAGATAAGAGAGACAGAGATTTGGAAAGAGACACAGAGAGATGGGGAGAGAGAGAGATTTGGATAGAGACAGAGAGAGATGGAGAGAGATGGGGAGAGACAGAGATATGGGGAGAGAGAGAGAGAGAGAGATGGGGAGTGGCAGGAAGAGATGGAGAGAGACAGAGTTTTGGAAAGAGACAGAGAGAGATGGAAAGAGACAGAGAGAGAGATGGGAAGAGACATATATTTGGAAAGAGACAGAGAGACAGACAGAGAGAGATGAAGAGAGACAAAGATTTGGAGAGAAACAGAAAGAGATATATGGGAGAGAGAAGAGAAAACACGTGTGGTCAAAAACTGTACCTGGAGTGGCATCGGAGGCGAGGGGGTGAGGGCAGCAAGGGGAGGGGGGGTAACTCCGGTACCACCGAGGATGGCGGGAGAGCAGCGTCACTGAAATTATACGAAAATAACAAATCGTCAAAAAAATCAATATCGGCATCACCGAAATTATATGAAAATAACGAATCATCAAAAATCAACGGCGTCACTGAAATAATACGAAAATAACAAATTGTCAAAAATCGTTATCGGCGTCACAGAAACCATACCCAAAAACAATTCATCAAAAATCATTATCACTGAAACGGTACGAAAATAACTAATAATTATTGGCGTCACGGCTAGTCATGATATTAAAATAGCATAATTATTATCAATATCAAGTAAGGACAATATCAATATCAATAAAGCAAAATGAAAATACAAATTGTCAAAACAAATCGTTATTGGCGTCACTGATACATTATGAAAATAACAAATCATCAAAAATCATTGTCGCCATCATCATCATAAACATTGACAATGGTCATCATCATCACTACGATCATCAAGATAAGCGTCATAAATCTGGGCTTCGCTTTCAGGGCTTGTACACATTAGATCCGCAATCCGGAAGCTCCATACGGAAACCAAATGTACTTATATATATAAACAAAAATAAGCGTACGCAGAAACTCGTCCGCAATCTCATCCGCTTATTTCTTGCATAATCGAATGGGGTTTCTGTACAGAGCTTGCGGATTGTGGATCTAATGTGCACATACCCTAAGTCCTGTTTTAAGCATGCTAAAACCTTCGTTTCATGTTGTCATTTTTGCTCTTTGTATTTCTATTATCGATGGCTTGGAGTCAAAACGGACTATCTTGAGATAGACCATTGACGTATTATTGGATGTATTACAAAAGAACTACTAACTTGTATCAAACAATGACTGCAGAAATATAAAAAGGGATTTTTGCTTTTTTTAATATTTCAGCAGTCTTTTTTTACACAAGTGATTAGTTTTCGTAATAAATTCAATAATATGTCAATATAATATGGTTGTTTTTTTACTCCAAGCCATCGTAATATTATTTTTGTTCGCGTAGAATGTTCATTAAAGAACCGCCATATCACATGCCAAAACCACGGAGGTTCCCGTATTTTCTGTTTCCCTGGTAAAAAATCTTGT
Source organism: Phymorhynchus buccinoides (assembly GCA_017654935.2). Taxonomy (NCBI): domain Eukaryota; kingdom Metazoa; phylum Mollusca; class Gastropoda; order Neogastropoda; family Raphitomidae; genus Phymorhynchus; species Phymorhynchus buccinoides. The sequence goes on from CM065681.1 coordinate 86,586,410, forward strand.
TTTGACCAGGTTTGATTCTCATACAAATGCCCCTCAAATTGAAAACGAAACATCATTTTAAAGAGTCTCAATTTGAAGTTGAGGGCATTTGTATGTGGGTCACAGCTACCCAGAAAAACCACCGAGGGACTTAATCGTGGCGGGTAGGTGCGTCTTTAAACTGAATTACTCACGCTCGGATTTGGGTGACATCAATCTTCTTGTCGCACGACAGGCACTGGAAGGGGTGCAGCATAGGTCTGAAAGCAACGTCATTATCTTGCTTCAGTATCTTCATTATCTTCACTATCTCTTGAATTATCTTGATGCTACACAGGCACTTACTTGCACAGCGCAGCCTCCCATCAAAAGATGCAGTTTCTCTTTTTTTCTTTATAGTCAGCAGGGAATTTCGACGTTGGGCTCAACTGTGCATTCGACCTTAGGCTCAAACGTAAAACTTACATGAAATTTTCGACATTAGGCACACTTGTCAGTCATGCCATTTTGTTTCGACCTTAGGCGCAACCGTACATTCGACGTTATTCCGGTCACCCCCTGGTTACGCCTTACGCAAGTCTTGAGTGGTCTGGATAGCTAAAATGAGTAGTTTTGGTGTTAAATGTGTAGTTTTATTCATTAAGCCATCAAACACTGTTCACTGAAAATGAGTAGCAATCAAGAATTAAAGAGCAATATTATCAATTTAGAAGAGTAGTACAGGTCCAAAAGTCGCCAAACGCTGAACGGGTACCTATATCTGAACAGGTCGATTTGGACCCAAGGGATGTAAAGCTCACCAATGTTTCGACAGAGGAGCAAAGAGTAGCTTCCCTTGAGTACAAATACGAAGCAACATGGCTGCATGTGGCGGCAAAAGGAAACGGTAAGGATTTGTTTGATTTGGGCTCTTTTGTTCTAATTTTTCCTTTCAGGAATGATAGAGGCACAGCCATGAATCATGTTGCTTACAACATACGAAGTGATGGATAGTTGATACATACTGAAACTTTATTTGAGTAATGTTGCTTATAACAGACGAAGTGATAGATAGTTAGGACATACTGAAACTTTAATAATGAGTAATGTTGCTTACAACAGACGAAGTGATAGATAGTTAAAACATACTGAAACTTTATATGAGTAATGTTGCTTATAACAGACGAAGTGATAGATAGTTGAGATATACTGAAACTTTATATGAGTAATGTTGCTTATAACAGACGAAGTGATAGATAGTTGAGATATACTGAAACTTTATATGAGTAATGTTGCTTATAACAGACGAAGTGATAGATAGTTGAGATATACTGAAACTTTATATGAGTAATGTTGCTTATAACAGACGAAGTGATAGATAGTTGAGATATACTGAAACGTTATGAGTAAAGTTGCTTATAACAGACGAAGTGATAGATATTTAGGACATACTGAAACTTTATATGAGTAATGTTGCTTATAACAGACGAAGTGATAGATAGCTAAAACATACTGAAACTTTATATGAGTAATGTTGCTTATGTTGAGTAATGTTGCTTATAACAGACGAAGTGATAGATAGTTGAGATATACTGAAACTTGATATGAGTAATGTTGCTTATAACAGACGAAGTGATGGATAGTTAGGACATACTGATCAGACAGACAGACAGACAGACGGGCAGACAGACGAAATAAAAACTAAAAGATCAAGTGGCTTACCTTTTCATCAAGGCTGCATCCTTCTCTGATATGTCAAGAAAAGGAATAGTGTTTTCCTGGTAATAGAACACACACACACACACACACACACATACAGAGCAGAATTTAATATGTGTCTGAAAAGGTAGGCAACACACACACGCACACACGCACACACGCACACGCACGCACACACACACACACACACACACACACACACACACACACACACACACACACACACACACACACACACACACAATAAGACACCCCCATCTCCACATTCCCTTGCTCGTACAATGCAAAACTCCACTCATGCATACGCACTCTCTCTCTCTCTCTCTCTCTCTCTCTCTCTCTCTCTCTCTCTCTCTCTCTCTCTCTCTCTCTCTCTCTCTCTCTCTCTAAACACTGCCCATCATGTAATAAATTAGAAGATGAACTACATGTATTGTATGATTGTCCAATATATAACGACTTGAGACGTAAATACTTGTACAAACATAATATAACGATGGTAACTATAAGACCACCCTTACTAAACTGTTTATTGCAAAGTGAAAGTTGTTTAGTTACTAGGAACGTTGCGATGTTTATATACTATGCTTTACAACAAAGGGAACAGTTTATGCCACTTGTAAATCCTTAACTTGCTAAATAGCTTTTTGTGTATCCGCATCATTTTGCTTGTCAAAGTATTGTTCTAACCATTGTGTTCTTTACCTGCCTTTGCTTTAGTCGTGTGCATATTTTAGTTGCACCTCCAAATGTGTATAGGTCGGTGGCCTCACATTAAAATTCATTGCGTCATTGCGTCTCTCTCTCTCTCTCTCTCTCTCTCTCTCTCTCTCTCTCTCTCTCTCTCTCTCTCTCTCTCTCTCTCCGTTGCACACTGTTGTTGTATGTATTTGTAGTAACCTCACCCCCCCTTCCCCCATCCAACCCCAACGTGTCTTCCTAGGTCTCTTTGTGCTTTGTCATCACCATATATTTTGTTGTTATCTGTAACACCCCCCCCCCCCTTTTTCCCTACTTGATACGGGCAGAAAGGCCTAATCAATAAAAGTTTTTGGATTTGGATTCTCTCTCTCTCTCTCTCTCTCTCTCTCTCTCTCTCTCTCTCTCTCTCTGAGTTACACACACACACACACACTAACCAGTCGCAGGATTTTTTTGCCGACGGTCTTGATGTATCCCAGCAGCTCCTGTTTGAGTTCCGTCAGCATTTCCTGGGAAAAGAACGAAGGACGTCGATTCCCTCCCCTGGACACCCCTGGAAAAAAACCCAATGTACCACATTTTACGGATTGCAGTCGAACCTCGCTATGGCGACCACCCTACAGACTGGCCCAAACTATCCGTAATACAGTGGAACCTCCCTTATTAGAACTTACAAAATAATCCAAAATCAGGTCTTATAAGGGAGGGGTCTTATAAGGGAGGTAATTTTAATACTTACAAAGAAGGGCAATGTCTCGGGGAAGTAGGTCTTACATGGGAGGGAGTCTTATAATGGGAGGTCTTATAAGGGAGGTTCCACTGTACTAATAGACGATTTTCGGAGAGAAAAAACCCTAAGGGGGAGCACTTAGTGAAAATTGGAGTTGATTACCTCGCCTTACTCTGTCAAAACCATAGCAACCATGGCGGCATGGCGTCGAAGCTTGAAACCGCAGAATGCGAGTCAGCGACTTGCAAACATTGTTTTAGAAAAATGAGGGGCGGCCAGTATCCACAAACTGAGAGAACTTGCAAAATGTGACGTAAAAATATTAATGACATCAATTTTAGAACCCTAAGTGATGCAAGTCTAATCAAACATACGAGGCGAGAGCTGGGGATCTACCTGAAGGTAGAGTAACTTCCCCTGTTTGACCGATTGGATTAGGCAAGATCAGTCCCGCACACCATGAAATTACTCCCCTTAATTAATTCCGAGCAATTCCTACTGCGAGGTGGTCGACCCTTTTTAGTAACAAATAAGAGGAGAAGAGACTGAGTAAAACCAAAGATATTCTAAAAGGGTAAGATGGATTACTTAAGAACTCGGCGAACCGGGCTGATAGAGTTATCGTTAGTGTCGACAGTACACCATTCACAGTGACGGCTATCCACAAACTCAGACTGGAACTTGAACGGAGAATTCAACTGGCCTGTCGACGTGCAAAATGTGTCCTGTTTAAAAGGGACATAACCAGTGTTAATTTTTAATTTTTTTAATTATGTTTTTCGTCCTCTCGGCCTAAGCCATATGGGAGAAAAAAAACCCAGTGTTTCTGTCCTCACTACTCATATAGGGAAAAGAGACCGGATGCTTATCTTCCCCTATACAGTCTTTGGTAAAACTGTCCGGATAATCGGAGCGTTCGCGATACTGAGGTGCTCGTTAGGCAGGGTTCGACTGCATAGGCTAATGCGCGAACCCTCAACCCCACCCTCCTCCCAAAGTTTGCACAAAATTCTGATTTTGTTATTATAGTATCTTACTATGTTACTAGTCATAATCATATAGTAATAAGCCAACTGTCCGTGTGTGTGTGTGTGTGTGTGTCTGAAACACGAAACGGGCCTTATAACTCCGCCGTTTTTCGACCGAATCGCTTCAAATTTGCTGTGATCCCTAACGGGCCGATGGCAACGGCAACCGAGGCGGACGTGTCATTTGCGCGGTTCGGCAAATGCGCGAAACGCGCATCCGCCGGCCTCTCGGCGCCCGTATCTCCGGTGTTTCTGGACCGATTGCCTTCGAATTTGGCAGGACGATCACCGGGGACGGTGACTATCCGTGTACCAACCCGGAAGCGAATCGGTTCAGAAATGCGCGCGCTATACGACTCCGTCGTTTCTTAACCGAATCACTTCAAATTTGCTGTACTCAGCGTTACCAGTACTTGGCGTTACCGTTACTAGGCGTTACCGTTACTAGGCGTTACTGGGACCCGGCGTTGCGCTAGTTATTATAAAGGACCAAGAGTCTGGTCTGGAAAACAAGTATTGCCTTAAAGGGGCACTCTGACGGATGAGTTTGTGCAAGAAACACGTCGAGGTCACCAGAAAGACAGCCTTTTCAATGATCGGAACACTCACTTTGCTCTGGTTTCCTGGAAATCAAACCGTCAAAACGACGATTCTTCCTTGGCGGAGTTGCCGGAGAGAGAAGCCATTTTGGACGGGGTGGGTGAAGCCACTCAGGGTGTTGAAGCTTTTTCTCATTTGTAGTGCAGTGAAACAAACCAATTGGAGCTATTTCCTTTGTTGTGCGCGAAACTCCTTTTGGTAAACTGTATAAAAACTGTTTAAAAAGGTTGTATTGCGGAAATTTCGTGCAAACGATTTGATCTAACTCAGGCGGCCATTACTGAAATAATTTTACTCCCAGCACCTCCGCCAAGGAAGAATCGCCGATTTGACGGTTTGATTTAGAGGAAACCAGAGCAAAGTGAGTGTTGCGATCTCTGTAAAGGGTGTTTTCCTGGTGATCTCGACGTGTTTCTTGCAAAAGCTCATCCGTCAGGGTGCCCCTTTAAAGCCCGTATAATACAGGTGAGCGTACAAGTCATCTTCACTGTTGGCAACTGAGTGACACTCTATCCAACACTTCCAACTCTTAACAAGTAATAAATAACCTGCTTGAGGGAACAGCATGCAACAAGTCACCTTCATTACAATTCTGCTTAGTAGAACATCGGTTTAAAAAACAAAAACAAAGCAAAACTAAGGCTTAGTTGAATATCCCGACAAACAAGAGTTGTTCTTCATGGTTACTTAGAATACGCCAGACAGTAAATCGATACTCGGTTTAACAATATTCACGTACAATGAAACCTCCCTATTAAGATCTTCAAAATTCCGATTGAAACGTTTGAATAGGGAGGGGTCTTAAAGACCCAGTGACGCACCACGATTAAGTCCCTTGGTTTTTTCTGGGTTGCTGTGACCCACATACAAATTTCCCCAACTTTAATTTGAGGCTGCTCTTTAAACTGATGTTTCGGTTTGAATTTGGGGCCATTTATATGGGAGTCAGACTTGGTCAAAACAAGACTTATTTCCAAAGTCAAAGTAAGTTTATTTCCAAACCCCCCAGGGGGTACATGAAATTGTTACATAATACATGTAACTACTTCCAAATGAAACATTACACACATAACCAGCAGAGAGAAACATAGCGGTATATAGTGCCTCACAAACCAACCTTACACAATCTAGTATACTCTCTCACATACACACACATAAAAAGCTATATATGCATACATCAAATTTAAACATAAAAAATGCAGAGAACTAATTATCCCAATCACTAGTGATGGGATGTAACTACAGAAAAAAAGAACACTGCATGGACACAATATTTGTGTTTTAAAATACCATTTACTCTTACCTAAGTGGAAGGGTTTAAAGCCTAACAAAATAAAGAAAGGTCTTAGAAATCTTTTACAATTATCTTAATAAAACTAATTAAGCGAATGAGGATTTTTGTATTTGTTGTTTGGAATAGAGAATGAAACTTAATAATATTTGGTCTTTTCTGGCAAAAGTTTGGCAAATATAGTTTCCTTGGTTCTTGGAAGGCTTGGCATTCAAAGATGTAATGGAATTCGTTTCCCAACACACGGTGTTCGCACTTAGGACAGAATCGTTCGTTGTGTGGGATGTTTTGAATCCTACCTGTTTGAATTGGTAGTTTATGGTTTAATGTTCTAAATTTAACAAACAAAATGGCTAAGTTTTCGGGTAAAGCTTTTAAATAATTTTCAATATAAAAAACGTCCTTATATAGTATGTAATTACTGAAAATTTGCTTTTCATTTAATTGTGAATACCAATGTTGAATAAATTGATCTTTCAAAGAACGTAACACTTTGGACTTAAACCAGTTTAGTGATATGTTAGGATGGGTTTGCTGAGTCCAAAAACCAGTCATTCCTAGGTTATTTAATAAAGTATTAACACACATTAAGAAAGGTGACAGATGTTTGTTCTCTCCATACAGATGTAACATAAAACGATACATTATGCAAGAAAATTTAGACTGATTAACGTCATTCACAATTTTAAACCAATAACACAGCATTCTGCTCTTTGCTTGAATCTCTATAGGATACTGTCCTAGTTCTCCATAAACCATGCAGTTTGGTGTAGATTTATTTAGCTTAAGTATCATTTTGTAGTATCGAAGTTGCAACTTGGATGCTAAATCAGTCATATTGTGACACCACACCTCACAACCATAAAGAAGTATTGGTGCAATCATTCTGTCGAATAGCTCAATTTTTATATCTAATGGTAATAATATCTTTTTGCTGTTTTTCAGAAGGCAAAACATGGCTCTTGATGCTTTATCATAAAGCTTTTTTGGGGCAAGATTGAATTTATTATTGTAATTGAAATAAATGCCTAGATAATTAAACCCGAATACAGTTTCAATCCGCCGTCCATTATAATAAAAATGAGGAATGTTACGTATTTTACCTCTTGAAAACACCACAACATTAGTCTTAGCTACATTAACTCTTAGATCCCATCTATTACAGTATGTATACATAGCATCCAAAGCCTTTTGTAAATCTTCGACTGATTCTGCACACACGGTTGTGTCATCGGCATACAGCAACAAGAACATTTTTAACATTAAATTTTGGTCTTCTTCCCCCCACGCAAGTCCTCCAGCTTCCCGCTTTAAACTATTCAGTCCATTCATTTCCTCACTTATACATGATTGGAGATCATTAAGATAGATAGCAAACAATACAGGAGAAAGATGTTCACCTTGCCGAACGCCTGTTGTACATTTAAAAGAATTTGAACATTGTCCTCCAACTTTAACAACTGACTTAGCTGAATTGTACATGTCTATTATAACTCTCAAGATGGAACCATTTACACCCGAATTAATAAGTTTTTGCCACAAAAAAACTCTATTTACATAATCAAACGCTTTTTCATAGTCCACAAACAAGCAATACAATTTCTTTTTTTTGGACAAAAAATAATCAATAATGCAATGGAGGGTGAATACATGATCGATAGTGGAGTGCCCTGCACGGAAACTCGCTTGTTCATTTCCAATTGTAGAATTCATATTAAAGAAAACATTTAATCTTTTGTTAAGTAGGCTAGTAAACAACTTACCAAAACAGCTTAGTAATGTAATTCCTCTATAATTTCCTGGGTCTTTATCATTACCCTTTTGTTTATAGATAGGAATTATTTCGCCGATGGCCCATTCTTCGGGAATCTTTCCACTACAAATAATCAAATTGAAAAGTTTTGTATATAGTGACCTCATTTTAACACTTGAGGCTTTTAAGAACTCGTTCAATATACTGTCGTACCCATGGGCTTTGTTAGATTTCAACTCCTGAATAGCTTTCCTTACTTCTTCCTCAGTGAAGGGGTTGTTAAGGATGTTGTTGCTGTTATCATCTACTTCAGGGCCTACGTCTGTTCCTGTTTCGTCTGATTCAGCATTCATTGTTTTGAAATACTCATAAAAAGTATCGCATGATATTTTCGAATAAAGTTCTTCTCTTTCTAATTTAGGTCCATTGATTATTTTCCAGTAAGCTTTGGGATCTGAATTTTTAAGAGATCGAATATTATTTGCTATTTTTGCTTGATAAAGTCTAAACTGTTTATTTATTTATTTTTTGTATACACAACTTGCTCTTTTTTTACTGGCAAGATTTGGAGCAGATTTTGCACCGTTATATCGGTTCTTAGCAGTGAAGAAATGTTTACTCTTGTTTTCACATGCCTGGTTAAACCATGGGCAGTTATTATTCTTTCGTTTATATTTTTGATTATTTTGTTTCTTATTTTTAAACATGGCATTGTCAATTCCGCTTTTGAAAAGTATATCCCGTATGTACCCGACTACATTATTAATATCATCACGACTAACAGTTTCTTCAGAGGACAATAGGTTATCCAACATACTGTTTATTTTCTGTATATTAACAACATCTAATCCATTAATGAATTGCTCTTCCTTGTCACTTTGCCATTTTGGATACTGTTTATCTAATATTTCCTGATTAACTTTCTTACTAGTTTCATTTTTTGTATTGATATTCTTTAGAGGGTTCATCAATTTCATGGTCATCCTTAAGATACAGTGTACATCCGAATAAAGTTCACAAAAATCCATCACTTCAAATCCGTTATAAGAGGGAAAGCACGTGAAACCCGTGATTTTGACACGCGATCTGATGGATCGTGGGAGGTGGACACTCACTAGTCCGGATATGAAGGGGGGGTGTGGGGGGGGGGGGGGGCGAACATTTGTGGGTCCCATCCTAGAGGGAATCTTAATAGGGAAGGTCTAAATTATCGTGAGGTCCTACTATATAGGAAACATAATCCTTTTTCCCCGCACAATGCTTTCATCGGATAATAAAGACACTTTTGTCCAACTAAATTGAAACATGAACCCCCAAAGGAAAGAACATAATTCTAGAAACGGCGTCTCGTGCCATAGACTGACCTCTCTGTTGTTCTGGAGCCATGTCAGCTCCTGGCTTGTCCGTCGAACATGAACCCCAAACGCAAAGAACAATAACTGCAGAAACGGCGTCTCGTGCCGTATACTGACCTCTCTGATGGTCTGGAGCCATGTCGGCTCCTGGCTTGTCCGTAGAACATGAACCCCAAACGCTAAGAACAATAACTCTAGAATCGGCGTCTCGTGCCATATACTGACCTATCTAATGGTCTGGAGCCATGTCGGCTTCTGGCTTGTCCGTAGAACATGAACCCCAAACGCTAAGAACAATAACTCTAGAAACGGCGTCTCGTACCATAGACTGACCTCTCTTGTTGCTCTGGAGCCATGTCGGTTCCTGGCTTGTCCGTAGTACATGAACCCCAAACGCTAAGAACAATAACTCTAGAAACGGCGTCTCATTCCATAGTCTGACCTATGTTGCTCTGGAGCCATGTCGGCTACTGGCTTGTCCGTAGAACAAGAACCCCAAACGCAACGAACAATAACTAGAAATGGCGTCTCATTCCATAGACTGACCTATGTTGCTCTGGAGCCATGTCGGCTCCTGGCTTGTCCATAGAACAAGAACCCCAAATGCTAAGAACAACAAGTAGAAACGGCGTCTCGTGCCATAGACTGATCTCTCTGTTGCTCTGGAGCCATGTCGGCTCCTGGCTTGTCCGTAGAACATGAACCCCAAACGCAAAGAACATAATTCTAGAAATGGTGTCTCATTCCATAGACTGACCTCTCTGTTGCTCTGGAGCCATGTCGGCTACTGGCTTGTCCGTAGAACATGAACCCCAAACGCAAAGAACAATAACCGTAGAAACGGCGTCTCATTCCATAGACTGACCTCTCTGTTGCTCTGGAGCCATGTCGGCTCCTGGATTGTCCGTAGAACATGAACCCCAAACGCAAAGAACATAATTCTAGAAATGGCGTCTCATTCCATAGACTGACCTCTCTGTTGCTCTGGAGCCATGTCGGCTCCTGGATTGTCCGTAGAACATGAACCCCAAACGCAAAGAACAATAACCGTAGAAACGGTGTCTCGTGCCATAGCCTAACTGACCTCTCTGTTGCTCTGGAGCCATGTCGGCTCCTGGATTGTCCGTAGAACATGAACCCCAAACGCAAAGAACATAATTCTAGAAATGGCGTCTCATTCCATAGACTGACCTCTCTGTTGTTCTGGAGCCATGTCAGCTCCTGGCTTGTCCGTCGAACATGAACCCCAAACGCAAAGAACAATAACTGCAGAAACGGCGTCTCGTGCCATAGACTGACCTCTCTGTTGTTCTGGAGCCATGTCAGCTCCTGGCTTGTCCGTCGAACATGAACCCCAAACGCAAAGAACAATAACTGCAGAAACGGCGTCTCGTGCCGTATACTGACCTCTCTGATGGTCTGGAGCCATGTCGGCTCCTGGCTTGTCCGTAGAACATGAACCCCAAACGCTAAGAACAATAACTCTAGAATCGGCGTCTCGTGCCATATACTGACCTATCTAATGGTCTGGAGCCATGTCGGCTTCTGGCTTGTCCGTAGAACATGAACCCCAAACGCTAAGAACAATAACTCTAGAAACGGCGTCTCGTACCATAGACTGACCTCTCTTGTTGCTCTGGAGCCATGTCGGTTCCTGGCTTGTCCGTAGTACATGAACCCCAAACGCTAAGAACAATAACTCTAGAAACGGCGTCTCATTCCATAGTCTGACCTATGTTGCTCTGGAGCCATGTCGGCTACTGGCTTGTCCGTAGAACAAGAACCCCAAACGCAACGAACAATAACTAGAAATGGCGTCTCATTCCATAGACTGACCTATGTTGCTCTGGAGCCATGTCGGCTCCTGGCTTGTCCATAGAACAAGAACCCCAAATGCTAAGAACAACAAGTAGAAACGGCGTCTCGTGCCATAGACTGATCTCTCTGTTGCTCTGGAGCCATGTCGGCTCCTGGCTTGTCCGTAGAACATGAACCCCAAACGCAAAGAACATAATTCTAGAAATGGCGTCTCATTCCATAGACTGACCTCTCTGTTGCTCTGGAGCCATGTCGGCTACTGGCTTGTCCGTAGAACATGAACCCCAAACGCAAAGAACAATAACCGTAGAAACGGCGTCTCATTCCATAGACTGACCTCTCTGTTGCTCTGGAGCCATGTCGGCTCCTGGATTGTCCGTAGAACATGAACCCCAAACGCAAAGAACATAATTCTAGAAATGGCGTCTCATTCCATAGACTGACCTCTCTGTTGCTCTGGGGCCATGTCGGCTCCTGGATTGTCCGTAGAACATGAACCCCAAACGCAAAGAACAATAACCGTAGAAACGGTGTCTCGTGCCATAGCCTAACTGACCTCTCTGTTGCTCTGGAGCCATGTCGGCTCCTGGATTGTCCGTAGAACATGAACCCCAAACGCAAAGAACATAATTCTAGAAATGGCGTCTCATTCCATAGACTGACCTCTCTGTTGCTCTGGAGCCATGTCGGCTCCTGGATTGTCCGTAGAACATGAACCCCAAACGCAAAGAACATAATTCTAGAAATGGCGTCTCATTCCATAGACTGACCTCTCTGTTGGTCTGCAGCCATGTCGGCTCCTGGATTGTTCGTAGAACATGAACCCCAAACACAAAGAACATAATTCTAGAAATGGCGTCTCATTCCATAGACTGACCTCTCTGTTGGTCTGCAGCCATGTCGGCTCCTGGCTTTTCTGTGGCATCACTGGAGACCGTGTCTGTATCAGTGATCCCTAATATTTCGTTGATCTGTTCCTGTTTTTAAAAATAAAAAAAATAAAAAATTCAATGAATAAATGAACTGTGTCGTGTTTTATGTGTGCAATCTGCATCCTGTCACACATGCACGCATATATATAAAAAACAAACATACACACACTATGCATTCGCAAAAACATATACACTTGAATAAAACCAATACACACGCGCGCGCGCGCGCACAAACACACACACACACACACGCACTCAG
>CM065681.1:86601054-86603554 GCA_017654935.2 Phymorhynchus buccinoides
GGCAATGAATAATAATGCGAAATGGGGGGAAAGGCGATTAGCGAAATAAAGCCAACACGGGATTATTAAGACGAAATGGAAAAAAGGCGAATCGAGATGTTAGCCTCTCTTACCCTCAGTTCCGAGGTCTGTTGATCCTGACAGGACTCAATGCGAGCTGCCATGGTGGTTTGGGTTTGGTTCAACCGAATGATGGCGAACTGCGTGCGAAGCCTGTCGTCTCTGTCTTGCTGTTGTCAGTGAAGGGAAAAAACAACGTAGAACTAGAGCGTTTTAACAAAGTAGTTAAGACGCTTGATCGCCAGTCGCGCGGGCTATTTTCTGCTCCAGTGACCTTGACCTTTAACCGATGACCTTCATTTTGGAACTTGGCCTAGATATCCTAACTGCCTATGCGCGTGCAAAAACTTGAGCCTCGTGGGTCCCTACGTTCAAACGTTGTCGTGTCAACATACATAGTCAGCCAGCCAGGAGGATTTTTCTGCTCGACTGACCTTGACCTTTGAGCAATGACCTTCGTTTGTTTACATGGTCCAGGTATTGTAGCTAAGTATGGGCGTGCAAACTTTGAGCCTCCTATGAAGGTCCCTCCGTTCAAAAGTGATTGTGTTAGCATACATAGTCAGCCACAACTCCTACACAAATCCTACAAAAAAAACACATTACCAGCCACTCTACGTGGCTTGTAGTTGTAAGAAGAGGGCTTATGTTTAGCCCCTTGGAGCAAACATTGGAGGATTCCCCCTCCACCCTCCAGTCTTCATTTGCTGTAGCATTTCCTGCCAGTACTTTAGTTATCTTATGTAGCAAGTCTTGCGAAATTAATGTTGTCGATATGTGAAATACCAACACGTTCTGTAATACAGTTCTATGGTAAAAGAAAATAGGTGCGTGAGTGTGGAGGAAACAACATTAAACAAAAAATTGGATTGGACAAAAAAAGCGTTCTTTATGCTGATAACGTAAGGCTGTGTGCGCATTTATAGAACCTTCAGCATGGAAACCTACCCACAATCCATAAAAAACAAACTGGAAGTAAGATTAGAAATATGAGAACCCATTTGCATATCCCATCCGCTTATTATTTTCTTTTACTTTGTTTGCGGAGTGCGGGTAGGTTTCTGTTCAGAAGTTTTCGTATATGTACACAGACCCTAAAAAAATCGTTTCATTTTCTTTCGTTTCGTTTCGTTTCATATCGTTTCTTTCTCTCACACCTGAATTTCTGTGGAGAGTTGCTCTTGAAAACAAACATACAAATTTCGTTTCATTATTCTTTCGTTTCGTTTCATATCGTTTCTCTCTCTCACACCTGAATTTCTGTGGAGAGTTGCTCTTGAAAACAAACATACAAATTTCGTTTCATTATTCTTTCGTTTCATTTCATATCCTTTCGTTTCGTTTCATTTCGTTTCGTTTCGTTTCTCTCTCTCACCTTCTTCTTCTTCTTCGATCGCTCAGACAGTTTCCTGTCAATTATGAGCGCAGATGTGTCATGCTGCCGTTAGGCGCCTAACTAAGAAATAGTTAGGCCCAGCAAGTCAGACTTCGGCTTTTTGAAAGCGTGTGTCGTGAAAAAAGGCAGGAAAATGGTCCGGTAAGGCAGAACGATAGTAGATGACAGTAAGCAAAGGGAAAAGGCAAGAGTCAAAGAGAGTGGCAGATGAGAGGAAGCTACAAGCACAGAACTTCCAGAAGGTGGGGGAACTATTTATACAAAAGCCCCCCCCCCCCCCCCCCCCGGTATCTCCACGGGGAGTCTCTCTCACCTGAAGTTGTTCGGAGAGCTGTTCTTGTGAGGATGGTGCCCGTGACGTGCTTTTTTCGTGCTTTTTGTCGGCACTGGACAGGGTTTCCGTCTCCTCACTGCCTCTTCCCCCCAACGGCGGAAGTCTGGCGTCGATGCTCAGTCTGAAGGGTGGGGAGGGGACCGTGCTTGCTGCAAAGAGAGACAGAGTGCGAGTGAGAGTGAGACACAGAGAGAGAGAGAGAGAGAGAGAGAGAGAGAGAGAGAGAGAGAGAGAGAGAGAGAGAGAGAGAGAGAGAGAGAGACAGAGACAGAGACGAAGAGGAGAGTAGTAACCATGGTAACCATGGTCCAAGGCTGAGACTATTTCTTTTTTTCAGGTAAAATGTTGAGCAAGCAATGTACAAAGCATGCTGTATGAAGGAGCGTGTTGTGGGGAATGGAGAAGACTCAAAAGTATAATTATTATAATCCGAGTCGTGCTATTACTGTATTAGAGAACAATTTGTACTGAGAGAGAACGAAAAGGCAGAAAGAGAGGATTTCGTCAAATTCATGTAGATAGTAGAATCTCACGTGAATCTTGACTCACAGAACCAGGGCTCCCAGGGACCCCCATTCGGGGGTCTAAGAAGTGCTAAAATTCTAAAAGACCCTCTAAAAGAATGCGCAGGGGGTCCCAGGGATGCACTAGAAAAAATTATTTTTAGCATTCGCAATGCCACTGGGACCCTCTATCCCTCCTATAGGACC
>CM065681.1:86608554-86621054 GCA_017654935.2 Phymorhynchus buccinoides
TGATGTGCACTGTGTTTGCGCTGTCTGTAGGTCTCCATCTCTTCCTTGTCTTTCTTCTTGTTGAGGGCCCCGCTCAGCTCCTTGTGAAATTCGTTCAATTCCATCTCCAGGTTGGTCAGTAGCTCACGGTTCTGGATAAGAGGGAGAACAAAAATAAACAAACGAATTAACGAACGAACGAATAAAACTTTTTCTTAATATTGACGGAGGGAAAGTGTTGTTGGCAGGTTCCTTGGGACCGAGGATCAGGGGGGTGGGTCCCTGGCGGTACGCCCTCTGGTGGCTGAACAGTCCGATCCTAGACCAGCATACTCTTTGGCATGAAGAAGATGGCAAAGAGTGTGGGAGCAAGAACACATCCTTGCTTGACCCCATAAGGAACGGGTCTGACAGGTCTCCATGGTGTTTCACTTGCCCCATCTGGCCTTCATGGAGTTGTTGCAGGATCGTTAGGAGCTTGGGTGGGCAGCGCAGTCTTGACAGGATCTTCCATAGCCCATCTCGGCTAACCGTATCGAAGGCCTTGGTGAGATCAATGAAAGCTGCGCACATCCCCATGTTTTGCTCTCTGCTTTTTTCCTGGATCTGTCGCGGACAAAAATCACGTCGGTCGTTTCTCTGTTTGTTCTGAAGCCACACTGACTCTCTGGCAAGTTCTCCTCAGCAATTGTGGGAATGACACTATCCAGGATGACTCTTGCCAGTATCTTCCCTGCTATGGACAGCAATGTGATCCCCCTGTAGTTCGAAAAGTCCGATTTCTCCCCCTTGTTCTTGTATAAGGAGACAATGACTGCATCACGGATATCTTGAGGGAAAGTAAGCTTGAATTAAGCAGGCTTGTGGGCTCGTTTTCGTCTTGCTGTCAAAACAAACAAATATCAAATATGTGACCCAGCACCACGAAAGGGACATTAAGTGTCAAACTGACCATTCTGAGAAAATGACACATTTAAAACTCTCAGACAATTCTCCTTCTGCTGACACAAGAACCATTCTTGTAACTTTTTCCGTGCCAGAGTTATGAGCATTTGAAGTTAGTAGGGTGAGCATCGGTTATTTTGAGAAAACAGTCTAAAGTCTAGCGTAGCTGAAGAAAATACATTGACCTACTCGTTTTAAAACACCTATAAGACCATTTAGATAACATATTAAAGAGTATCCTTATTGAATATGAAATATAAGATGTTACAGAACACAAAAATACCCAACCTCAAAATTGACAAAAAGATTTTTGACTTCCTAAGCCTATTGTGAGAAATTAGCCCAGCGACTTAATGTCCCTTTCGTGGTGCTGGGTCACATATAAAGACTAAAAATGGTAAAGCAAGCAAAAAAAAGGACCTCAAAGGATTAACTAAGAAAAATTCAAAATTTCAAAGTAGTGCACGTCTAGCTTATTTGTCAAAACACAAAGCGAGAGAGGGAGGGAGGGAGGGAGAGAGAGAGAAATGAAATGAAATTAAACAAAATGTGTATATCGGCCTTAGGCCTTAATACAATAGCAAGGGACAGAGGGTGGGAGGATAGGAAACGTGGCAAGGGTTGGGTCAGTGGAGGCAGGTGTTGAGTGGACAAACCACATAGACAAGGATGTTGGACAGTCACGACAAAGGTGTACACATATATTAACATATTAGTCAACACACACATACAAGAATCACTACAATTTTCCAACTTGTAGCACGCTAGGAAGTTTATAGTTCAGTCTGTGGCTGGCTGTATACGATAAAGAATATTACAATTCGAAATATTTACGGTTTTAGGTGGGCGTTCGGGTGTCTTCATTGTAAGAATCATTACTTTGAGAGAGAGAGAGAGAGAGAGAGAGAGAGAGAGAGAGAGAGAGAGAGAGAGAGAGAGAGAGAGAGAGAGAGAGAGAGAGAGAGAGAGAGAGAGAGAGAGAGAGAGAGAGAGAGGAAAGAGAGAGAGAGAGAGAGAGAGAGAGAGAGAGAGAGAGAGAGAGAGAGAGAGAGAGAGAGAGAGAGAGAGAGAGAGAGAGAGAGAGAGAGAGAGAGAGAGAGAGAGAGAGAGAGAGAGAGAGAAGGAGAGAGAGAGAGAGAGAGAGTAGAGAGAGAAGAGAGAGAGAGAGAGAGAGAGAGAGAGAGAGAGAGAGAGAGAGAGAGAGAGAGAGAGAGAGAGAGAGAGAGAGAGAGAGAGAGAGAGAGAGAGAGAGAGAGAGAGAAGCTTGCTTCAACTCAATGTCTCTCCCCAGCGTGATAATGAGAGGAGAAACAGAGATAAAGAGAAAGTAGAGACTAAGAGAGAGACAGTGCGAGAGCAAGAGAGCAAGAGAGACGGAGACAAGGATGAAGTAGAGGTTGTACCTTGTCATCGGTCATCTCCATGTCTCTCCTCATAGTGAGCACGTGGCTCATTAGTGACCGGATATCCTCCTTCACAACAAAATAACAAAATACCGAATTTCCTAGGTGTAAAAAAAAGAGAAAGGCAGACTGAGAAAACCACACACTCTCTCTCTCTCTCTCTCTCTCTCTCTCTCTCTCTCTCTCTCTCTCTCTCTCTCTCTCTCTCTCTCTCTCTCTCTCTCTCTCTCTCTCTCTCTCTCTCTCTCTCACTCACACACACACACACACACACACACAAAACGCAAGCACATACACACACACACACAACACGCAAGCACACACGCACACACACAAACAGTATATCTCCCCCGCCTCCTCTATCTCTCTCTCTCTCTTTCTCAGTACCTTGTGGTTAAAGCACGCACGCACGCACGCACGCACGCACACGCACACACACACACACACACAAGCACACACACACACACACACACACACACACACACACACACACACACAGACAGACAGACAGACACACCTCGTTGTTGCCCAGCCGATCCTTCCAGAGTTGCATATCGGTGATTTCTCTGCGAAGGAGGACCGTCTCCTCGGCCATCTTGCCGAACTTGAAGTTCAGGAACATGGTTTCGTCCCCTGGTTTAGTCCAGCTGGATTTCGGCAACGATGGCGCTTTTTTGTCTACAGTCTGCGAAAACAGATAGTCTTCATGTTTTTCATGTCATTAAACTAAGATAAGTCATCTTGGCACGAACGTGAAGTTCAGGAACATCGTGTCGTCCCCTTGTCTAGTCCAGCTGGATTTCGGCAACGATGGCGCTTTTTTGCCTTCATTCTGCGAATACAGACACACGTTTTTCATGTCATTAAAGACCCACCAGATCGCGTGTCAAAATTACGGGTTTCACGTGTTTTCCCTCTGATAGTTGGAAAGAAATCTTGTTTTGACCAGGTCTGACTCCCATATAAATGGCCCCAAATTCAAACCAAAACATCATTTTAAAGAGCAGCCTCAACTTGATGTTGGGGACATTTGTATGTGGGTCACAGCTACCCAGAAAAAACCAAGGGACTTAATCGTGGTGCGTCAGTGGGTCTTTAAACTAAGATAAGTCATCTTGGCACGAACTTGAAGTTCAGGAACATGGTGTCATTCCCATGTCTAGCCGAGCTGGATTTGGGCAACGATGGCGCTTTTTTGTCTTCATTCTGCGAATACAGACACATGTTTTTCATGTCATTAAACTAAGATAAGTTATCCTGGCACGATCTTCAAGTTCAGGAACATGGTGTCATCCCCATGTCTAGCCGAGCTGGATTTGGGCAACGATGGCGCTTTTTGTGTGTCTTCATTCTGCGAATACAGACACATGTTTTTCATGTCATTAAACTAAGATAAGTTATCCTGGCACGATCTTCAAGTTCAGGAACATGGTGTCATCCCCATGTCTAGCCGAGCTGGATTTGGGCAACGATGGCGCTTTTTGTGTGTCTTCATTCTGCGAATACAGACACATGTTTTTCATGTCATTAAACTAAGATAAGTTATCCTGGCACGATCTTCAAGTTCAGGAACATGGTGTCATTCCCATGTCTAGCCGAGCTGGATTTGGGCAACGATGGCGCTTTTTGTGTGTCTTCATTCTGCGAATACAGACACATGTTTTTCATGTCATTAAACTAAGATAAGTTATCCTGGCACGATCTTCAAGTTCAGGAACATGGTGTCATCCCCATGTCTAGCCGAGCTGGATTTGGGCAACGATGGCGCTTTTTTGTCTTCATTCTGCGAATACAGACACATGTTTTTTTTATATTTCATTAAACTTACTATTAGATTGGACCCTTTACTCAAATGGCTTTTTATCATTGGTTGACACTAGCCTGTAGTAGGGGCCAACAGTAACATGAGAGCTGTACAATAGATGGTTTTCTACAGTAATGGAAAGTCACGGTACAGTTTAGTCTCTTGTGGAAGACTATTGACTCTCGAACGAGGGGGGGCTCTTGCACCGGCTCTGGTGCTGCAGCCAAAGGGATGGGCTGGCCTTTGGGGACCTTCCTAAACGCCAGCTGTGTTCTCAAATCCCTTTGGCCGAGAGAGTGGGGATGTACCCTGTGGCAAGACATCTCCACTATAAACAAATTCTCGCCCGGCCCGCCAGAATAGTATCTGCCCCCTCTGCTATCTGGCAGTCATTGTCGGAATCGACAGACTAGCATACATCATCTTGAAACGAACTTGAAGTTCAGGAACATAATGTCATGTCCATGTCTAGCCGAGCTGGATCTCGGCAACGATGGCGCTTTTTTGGCGTTCATTCTGCGAATTTAGTTAGATTTTATTATTTCTTTCATTAAAATAAAATAAGTCATCTTGGTCAGACAGAGTTGCTTATTTTAATGTTAGAATGAAAAACATTTGACTTTGGCCTCAGCAGGACTGGCACCTGTAGGGCCGGTACCCGCAACACAAGGGGTCCCAGGGACTCCTTCACTTACAGTATAGAGGGTCCTAGAGGAGGGATAGACGGTCCCAATGACATTGGGAATGCTAAACATATATTTTATAGTGCATCCCTGGGACCCCCTGCACATTCTTTTAGATGGTCCCTTAGAATTCTAGTACTTCATAGACCCCCAAATGGGGGTCCCTGGGAGCCCTGGTCTGTCTGCCTCTCTCTCTCTCTCTCTCTCTCTCTCTCTCTCTCTCCCCTCCCTCCCCCTGCCTCCCCTCTCTCTCTCCCTCCATCTTTTTTCTTCTTCTTTTTTTTAAATGAAAGAATCACCACTGTCTTCTGAGAGTGGCGAATCTTTTCTTTTTCTCTCTTTTTTTTTTCTCATCATCTTTTATTTATTATTCCATCTAGCACTCTCTCTCTCTCTCTCTCTCTCTCTCTCTCTCTCTCTCTCTCTCTCTCTCTCTCTCTCTCTCTCTCTCTCTCTCTCTCTCTCTCTCTCTCTCTCTCTCTCTCTCTCTCTCTCTCTCTCTCTCTCTCTCTCTCTCTCTCTCTCTCTCTCTCTCTCTCTCTCTCTCTCTCTCTCTCTCTCTCTCTCTCTCTCTCTCTCTCTCTCTCTCACTCTCTCAAACTCCATTCGTTGTTGTTGTTGTTGTTGCCGCTGCATCCCTCCATCTCTCTCTCTCTCCTCCCTCCCTCTCCACCCCCCACCCCCCACCCCCGTTCTCTCTATATTTCCCTACCCCCCCCCCCCTCTCTCTCTCTCTCTCTCTCTCTCTCTCTCTCTCTCTCTCTCTCTCTCTCTCTCTCTCTCTCTCTCTCTCTCTGACTCTCACTCACCGCGTCGTCCGCGTGTGACAAGGACACTTCAGAAGCAGTAGGATCCGCAGAATTAGAAGGGAGGTCCGCAGACTCCACGATGACGTCGGAGGCGCGCACTGTCTTCCTGTAGGCCTTACCCTCCACCGGGTACCGCTGCTCCCCTGGCCCCGACGTGGCTCTCCGCAGCGAGATGCTCTCCCTGCCTTCAGACACCTGCAACAATGGGAAGTCAGGGTGCGGGGCCCCCAGCGGTGCTTCACGCTTCGCCTTATCACACTTCGCCAAACCACATCTAGCCTAATCATACCTCGCCTCATTACACTTGGCCTAATGTTTATCGAGTCTCCATCATACGTAACGCTTCGCCTAAAATGTCAAAACCGCAACAAATAAGGTATCTTTCAGTATATTTTATTCAACTCGGCAGACTACAAGTGAGAGCATACAGAACCTCCAGTTTGTAAAATGTAGTTTGAATATGGGATCAAATAGTGAGGCCAAGAGAGGAGATCGCAAAATTAAACAAAGGGTAAATACTCTCTTTTCTAATCAACTCCCCTCCACCAAAGTTGATTACGATACCATTCACCTAGCAGTGCGTGGGTCAGAACCAAAGTGAGACAAACAAAGCATCATTCGTAGTTTGAATATGGTTAGGGTTAGGGTTCGCATTAAAATGTGAACATTCACAGTCATTTCGGCTTCTGTTTGCTGTTTCGCGATAACTCATGTTCAGGCTGATTAGGCGAGTCGTGCTAATGTGCTTAGGCGGAATGCTACGCTTGGGTTTTTCGTGACATCGGGAAGTTAATGCCGGCACGGAAGGTCGAGATCAAAGGATTAGGCGAAGTGAGGCGCACCCCTCCCAGGGACACCCATATGGGGGTCTATGAAGCACTAACATTCTGAAGGACCCTCTAAAAGAATGTGCAGGCTGGTCCCGGGGATGCACTAGAAACATTCTTTTTTAGCATTCGCTATGCCCCTTGATTACCCTCCTCTTTCCCGCCTCTAGGACCCTCTATGCTGTAAGTGAAGGAGTCCCTGGGACCCCTTGTTTTGCGGGACAATTGGGACCCCTGCAAGGTGTGCCTCAATTCGCCTAATTACAACTTCGCCTAATTACACTTCGCCTAATTACACCTTCGCCTAATCACACTTCGCCTAATTACACTTCGCCTAATTACGCTTCGCCTAATTACACTTACACTTCGCCTAATTACATTTCGCCTAATTTACACTTCGCCTAATTTACACTTCGCCTAATTTACACTTCGCCTAATTTACACTTCGCCTAATTTACACTTCGCCTAATTACGCTTCGCCTAATTTACACATCGCCTAATTACGCTTCGCCTAATTGCTCTTCGCCTAATTACGTTTCGCCTAATTAGTGCGCGTGTGTGTATGTGTGTGTGTGTGTGTGTGTGTGTGTGTGTGTGTGTGTGTGTGTGTGTGTGAAATAGTGTTTGCTTTGTACATACTTGCATTGGCTGCTGATTGGTTTTGTTTGATTATAGATAAATTGACGTGTGCAATTGTTATAGGGGCTATTGGCCTATGTCATTAACCCTTTCGCCGCCAGCCATTTTTCAGCCAAAATATACTCCCCAAAAAAATCTGCAATATTGAGAATTCTTCTGTGACATGCATAAGATTAGGCCTATCTTGACCTCCCAAAATTCAGAACATAAGGTCTTCGGATAACAGGCCCTGGTTTGATGCCTTTTAGCGACATGGGTGTTAAACCATTGTGGTGCATAAATGCGACGTTGGCGGTGAAAGGGTTAAAGTCGTAGCACCCGATCCCTATAATCGGGTGGCTATTTTTAGACACACGCATCTACCACCAAGAGGAGAAAAGAAGGGTTTGCTCGCAGCGTGTGGCGAAAACTGCCGGTTTTGCTCGTCTCCCTCCTTTTATCGAAAGTTTGTTTTACTTTTAATAAAGTTATATTTTCTTTTTAATAAAGTTAGAAGTCTCCTTTTATATCCCTGTTGTGCCTTTAAACGTCTTGTCAGTGTCAGTCTCTCTCTCTCTCACTCACTCTCTCCCCCTCTCTCTCTCTCTCTCTCTCTCTTCTCTCTCTCTCTTCTCACTCTCTCTCTCTCTCCCTCTCTCTCTCTCCCTCTAAACCGCAGATATAGAGTGCCTTTGGCTAGAAATAAAATACCCCAAAACATCCCCCTTATTAATTGGACATTTATATCGAAATCCTGCCTCTACATATGAATGGCTTGATAACTTTGTACACATGATGGATAATATTAAAGTAAACAACCGCAATATCCTGTTATTAGGGGATTTTAATTATGATTTGTTTAAGCCCCAAAATTCCTGGCATTCAACTACTGCTCTATTTGGCCTTCAGCAGCTGATCTCCACGGCTACTAGAGTCACCCACGCTTCAGCAACACTTCTTGACCACATTTACTCAAACAACACGTCCTTAGTCACTGATGTCAATGTTTTAGATTCCAAATGTATTAGTGACCACTCCCCTGTAAAATGCACGTGGATTAACAGACCCCCTAAACTTCAAACTAAAGGCCACACTACTATTCACTATAGATCCTTTAAACACTTTGATAAATTCGCATTTTTTCAAGATCTTAATATGGCGCATTTTAACAATGTCTTCAATTTCATGTCCCATCCAAGCACTAGATGTGTTTTGTGCAACCTTTTCTAGCAGTAATTGAGAAACACGCGCCTCTTAGAACAAAAAGAGTTAAAAGTTCCACCCTTCCCGGATGGCTCACTCCATAGCTGAAACTATGAAACAACGGGGGCGTTCTAAACATGAATATATATTACTGAAGAAAGAAAAGACTGATTCGCTACCAACTGACATTAAAGCACAAAAGCAACAGGAACTTGAAAACAAAGAATTAGAATATAAAAAGCTAAGAAATAAAGTCAATGATCTCATTCGGGACTCTAGAAAACAGCACTTCAATAAAATAATATCAACAAATCGTGACACATCTACTTTATGGCGAGCCATCAACAACATCACACATAAGTCCAAGCACAATTCACTAAATAGCTTCAATTGGTCGCCAGACTCATTCAATAATCACTTTATACACATAGCAGATTCTATAGGGGTACCTGACCCAACACACCCCGAAAACGAATACTGTCCTTCGTCCTCTCTTCAAACCTTTTGTAACAGTAACATAAAACCTGGTAATGCATTTAAAATACCTTCACTTGCTGTTCACGAAGTTGGTTCCCTTATCGCAAAATTGAAAAATAAAAAATCTATGGGACCAGACAAAATCAGTAGCTCTCTCTTAAAACTTGCACTTCCCTACGTAGTAGAACCTCTTACCTTCATATATAACACATGCCTGGAACAAAACATAGTACCACCTGGTTTAAAATCAGCAAAAGTTATACCACTGCCTAAATCCAAAGATATTTCTGACCTAAACAACTTTAGACCCATTTCTATTCTTACAGTTCTATCTAAACCTCTTGAAAAACATGTTCATAAACATCTAATGCAGTATCTTGAGGACAACAATCTTTTCCATCCTTTACAATCTGGCTTTCGGCATCACCATTCTTGTCAAACTGCCGTAGTTCGTCTCTGTGATACATGGCTTTCAGCAATTAACCGAAACAAAATGACAGGTGCTGTATTTCTTGACTTTAAGAAGGCATTTGATCTTGTGAATCATAAAATATTATTACAAAAGCTAGCACTATACCTGCAGGACGAAAATACAGTTTCTTTTTTTACATCCTATCTTACTAACAGAACACAGTTTGTCCTAAGTAATGGTGCAGTTTCAGATAATAAGATAATTAAGACTGGTGTGCCGCAAGGATCTGTTTTAGGACCCCTCCTGTTCTGCTTATTTATTAATGACCTACCACTTTCAATATCAGATGAAAGTGTCTCATGCGATCTGTTTGCTGACGACTCCTCCCTCCACTCTAGTGCAGCTTGTTTATCCTCCATTCAAACCTCATTACAAACAGCTTTAAATGATGTTTCTGCCTGGTGTGACCAAAACCTGATGGTCATCCACCCTACAAAAACCAAAAGCATGGTAATTACTTCAAGACAAAAACATCAGAACGAACCTCTAAATCTCAAAGTTTATTTAAAGGATAACATCATTAACCAAGTAAAAGAGCACCGCGTCCTGGGTGTGATCATAGATGAAGAACTGAAGTGGCAGACCCATATTGAGAAGGTAGCACACAAGCTTGCACGTAGCCTATTCCTACTAAAAAAACTTAGACCTTTCTTAGATACAGAGGAACGCAAATTATTCTTTCATGCCCACTGTCTCTCTCACGTCAACTATGCATCTGTAGTTTGGGATTCTACCGCCAAATGTCACCTATTAAAACTCAATTCTATCTACAAAAGAGCAGCTAAAATTATTCTTCCTGACGCAAACCTCACCACATCAGAAAAACAAGCAAAATTAAACATCCTTCCGTTAGATTCACAATTAAAGTACAACAAAGCAATCATCATGTACAAAGTGCATAATGACTTGGTCCCACAATACCTAAAATTATTAGTTACCCCGGCATCACATCGTTATGGTTCCAGCAACTACATTTTGCCAAACACTAGAATTGACAAATACAAATCAAGTTTTGCCTTCTCAGGTTCCTCAATTTGGAATTCCCTTCCCTCTGCCATTCAGTTATGCCCTTCCATCTCACGATACAAAAAGATGGTGCGGGCAAACATAATTTACAGCCCTGCTTAAATCTTGTGTCATTTTGAACGCACACTGTATAACTGTATTGCCTTGTGTACACCTCCATGTGATATGCATGGTATATGTCAATTGATTGTTTACATCTCCGTTTTATGCTTTGTTTATTTGTTTGCCTTTAAACTGCTTGTTAAATGTGTTTGGATTGATGTTGCTTTCACCTCCTACTTGTCATCAATTATTTGTCTCACAATGTTGTTGTTGTTTTTTTTTGTTGTTGTTTTTTTTTTAAATCTTTTGTAAACAGCATTTTTTTTAATTTTTGTATAGGTATGTATAAACAATGTATGTGTGTATGAGAGAGAGAGAGAGAGAGTATGCTTACAAATGTTTTTTGTTTCTTAAATTTGTTTTTCTTTTATCCAAGGACAGATTGTAAGAATAGGCATCGCCTAAAATCTTTATCCTTGTCAAATAAAGTTTTCCAGTGTCCAGTGTCCAGTGTCCAGTGTCCTCTCTCTCTCTCCCTCTCTCTCTACCTCCCTCTCTCTCTACCTCCCTCTCTCTCTCCCTCTCCCTCCCTCTCCCTCCCTCCCTCTCTCTCCCTCTCTCTCTCTCTCTCTCTCTCTCTCTCTCTCTTTCCCCTCACTCTCTCTCTCCCTCTCTCACCCCTCACTCTCACTTTCTCCCTCTCTCCCTCTCTCTCTCACTCTCTCTCTCCTCCCTCTCTCTCTCTCCCTCTCTCTCTCTCCCTGTCTCTCTCTCTCTCCAACCTTTCTGGTCAGGGTGCCCACGCCCTCTCGTCCCTGCTCAGTGAGACGGCCCAGAATGCCGAAGGATTCCAGCAGACGTTCCGAAGGACCCGAGGTTCCAAGGAACTTGGACAACTGTTTGCTGGTTGAAAACCCTTGACCCTAAGACGAAAAGTCAGACTTCTAGAATAATCGCCTAGACTACCAGACTACCTCATTAAAAAAAAGACAAAACATTCTCATTCCGTTGAAAACCACATTAAGATTTGAGAATTTCAAGAATAATGCGTCAATGGCGATGTTAGTTTTTTGGTCTTTTACATTTTTGTCCAATCTTCTGGGCTGCACGGTGGTGTCATTCTCTGGTTACTAATGGTCTCAATACACCACGAACATTGTTCACTCTTTCCTTGTGGCAACACAGTGATAGCCAGTCGTAAGATCACTGGCGTAACACTGTGTTGCCATGGGGAAAGAGTGAAGAAATGTTCACGTGTACAGAAACCTTTATTCTGTTCCAACTCCCAGCCACACATCCGGTTTGTTAGGTCGCAGAAGCAGCCGTTCACAATCATGTGACAAATCTATGTTTGGTCATCAAGAGGCAACTGCCTTACTGAGACACTGCACTGCTGATGAGCCACTTCGGCGGAGTTCAGTGGAGTCTGTTCTCATTTGACATACAGCAGGACAATGAACACAGAAAAACTTTACTTTTCAAGGATACAGATTTAAAACCCTTTCAACGCTAGCCATTCCTTAGCCAAAATGTACCATTGAGCTCACCCGGGTACAGAAAATATTTTGTCTGCGATATTGGGGATTCCTCTGTGACATGCATAAAATAGGGCCTGTCCTTACCTCCAAATATTCAGAACATATTAAGGTCACTGGATACCAGACCCCCATTTGATGCCTTTCAGTGACATGGGTGTTAAATCAGTGTGGTGCCAAGAGGCGACAGTGGCGATGGAAGGGTTTTAAGGCAAAGCCTATTCTTCCAATCTGTCCTTGAAGAACAAACAACACTTACTTAAGGCCCCTACTAATAATGTCTTAGTCGCGGATGCAGCGTGAGTGAGGTCCTCTTCCGAGGGTGCCACCGTGAACAGGTCCCAGGAACATACTGATCCCCTTAACTTTCACTTGAACGTGCCAAGGGCATAGACTGGATTGCTAATCGAAACTGCGGGCACCGTGAGAAGCATTCAAGGCCACAGAATTTCAAACTTTTTTGTGTGTGACGATTATTAGTGAAGATGAGGATGATAATGACGAAGATGATGTTCAAGTTATGTGGTTCTGGTATGGCTACAGACTACGTGACGGAGCTGTGCTCCACGCTTCCCTTTCATAATGATACCACCGGCGTCGATGAGGCCAGAGAGATACAGACACCTGCAGTGTTGGTCAGAAAGAGTAAAGCTTCGTGTCTCGTTAGGAGAATAAGA
>CM065681.1:86623554-86633554 GCA_017654935.2 Phymorhynchus buccinoides
CCAAAAGAGCATTTTGGTGTTTGGTACTTTATAGTCACAGAGGCGTCTCTGTGAAATTCGGGCTGCTCCTACCCGGAGAGCGCGTCGCAGCCAGAGGCGAGTTTTGTGTGACTTACGAGGAAGGAAAGGGGGTGGGTACATTTTGACCAAATGACAACTTTTTCGTTGCCACTGGGTTGAACGGGTGCTAAGTGCATGGGCACACGTGACCTCGGTTTATCGTCTCATCCGAAAGACTCCACGTTCAGACCGTAAGGCCTAGTGCAGGGTGAGAGGAAAAATCCCCCTGTACCTAGTAGGGATGTAGCCTACCCTGAGCAAGGCGTCTCCTCTATAACCAGGCTTACTGGGGTAGTAGCTGTCCCCCTC
Organism: Phymorhynchus buccinoides; assembly: GCA_017654935.2. Taxonomy (NCBI): domain Eukaryota; kingdom Metazoa; phylum Mollusca; class Gastropoda; order Neogastropoda; family Raphitomidae; genus Phymorhynchus; species Phymorhynchus buccinoides. The sequence goes on from CM065681.1 coordinate 86,623,924, forward strand.
CCCCCCCCCCCACCTCTGCTATCTGACGTCATAGTCAGTAATGACGGACTAGCATACATACATACATACATACATACATACATACATACATACATACATACATACATACATACATAACTTACTAGTTCTGTCCATATCGCATCCACTTTTCCGCTAACGTCGTTCTCTACCTGCAATACACACAGCAAGTTCACGTGTGTGTTTTTAAATCACTGTCTCACTGTCTTTGTTTCTGTGTCTAAATTATGATTGCTTGTCAGCAAGCTCTGTCCCCACTTCCATCCAGTTAGAAAACTCTCTTATTCACACTTCTACCACTGTACGCAATCTTGGCGTCACACTTGATCAGACTCTCTCCTTCCAAAACCAGATTTCCTCTGTCTGTCGTACTTGTTACGTAGAACTTCGGCGCATTGGATCTGTAAGACATCTTCTTTCCGAGGAAGCTACCAAAACTCTCATCTCTGCTTTCGTACTTCCCTTCTTGCTGGCTGTGTTAACCGCCGTTTTGTCCAAATTCCAAATTTGTTAGATCCGCCGTTTTGTCCAAAATTTTCTATTATGATTTGGACAAAACGGCGGTTCAACAAAACGGCGCCCGATTTTGAACCGCCGTTTTGTCCAAATGAAAGTTGGAGTTATAAAGACTCATTCTTGACAAGTTCTCTTTTTTTTTTTAATCTTTGTTAAATAAAATGAATAACAAGCTGACCACTGACACTGGTCACTTTGGCCTAATTTTACTGTTTGAATGCTAATTAGTGTATTAGGAGATCATATGAACAATTGTTGATGTGGTTGACCAGTGGCCAGTGTCACTGACCAGTGGTCACTTTGGCCTATTTTCACTGTTTGACTGCAAATTAATGTATTAGGAGTTCAAATGAACAAATTTTGATGTCATTGACCAGTGGTCAGTGTCACTGACCAGTGGTCACTTTGGCCTATTTTCACTGTTTGACTGCAAATTAGTGTATTAGGAGTTCAAATGAACAAATTTTGATGTCGTTGACCAGTGGTCAGTATAAAAGATTGTTCATTTGAACTCCTAATACACTAATTTGCAGTCAAACAGTGAAAATAGGCCAAATTGACCACTGGTCAGTGACACTGACCACTGGTCAACGACATCAAAATTTGTTCGGCGGATTGTTGAACCGCCGTTTTGTCCAAATCATAATAGAAAATTTGGACAAAACGGCGGTTCTAGCCCCGCCGTTTTGTCTATAGACAAAACGGCGGAATTTGGACTAAACGGCGGTTAACACCCACAAACTGTTCTCGCTAAGCTTAAAACAAATTCAAAACAATGCTGCTCGCCTTGTACTGAGGTGCTCCAAATTCTCTCATTCTACCCCTATGCTTGAATCTCTTCACTGGCTTCCTGTTGGAAAGCGTATCGACTACAAGCTCTCTCTGCTGTGTTACAAGTCCCTGAATGGTCTTGCTCCTTCTTATCTCACTGATCTCCTGAACCTTTACACACCTCTTAGACAGTTACGCTCCTCCTCTGACACTTCTCTCCTCCAGATCCCTCGTTACCGCACCAGGACTCTCGGTGAACGTTCCTTCTCTTTTCAGGCCTCCTCTACTTGGAACAAACTCCCTCTCCCTGTGTTGTGTGGTGTGGTGTGGTGTGGTGTGGTGTGGTGTGTGTGTGTGTGTGTGTGTGTGTGTGTGTGTGTGTGTGTGTGTGTTTTGTTTGTGTGTGCGCGTTTGTGTGCGCGCGCGCGTGTGTGTATGTGAAGAATTTTTGGACATTCTCATATTTTCTACTGCTTTTTTTGTTTTTTGTTTTTTGTTTGTTTGTTTGTTTGTTTTGTGTGGGGTTATTCATTCATTTGTTTATTATTGTAAGCGCTTAGGGCTTGTTTAAGATTAAGCGCATATAAATGCTCATTATTATTATTATTATTATGATTGCTGCGCTGCTATTGTGCATGTTCCCTACAGGTGAATAAGCCAGAGGCCTCACATTAAAAATCCAGTGTTCCAGTGTTCTCTCACAGTCTCTCTCGGTCTCTCTCTCTCTCTCTCTCTCTCTCTCTCTCTCTCTCTCTCTCTCTCTCTCTCTCTCTCTCTCTCTCTCTCTCTCTCTCTCTCTCTCTCTCTCTCCTCTCTCTTCTCTCTCTCTCTCTCTCTCTCTCTCTCTCTCTCTCTCTCTCTCTCTCTCTCTCTCCATTATATAACTTTAGTTTATCTTCTGATTAATATACCCCCCCTACCCATTATGTGATACGGGCACAAGGCTAATCAATCAAATGTTTGAGTTTGAGTTGAGTTGAGTCTCTCTCTCACTCAACACACACACACACACACACACACACACACACACACACACACACACACACACACACACACACACACACGCACACACACACACGCACTCGCACAAAACGCACACATACTCTCTCTCTCTCTCTCTCTCTCTCTCTCTCTCTCTCTCTCTCTCTCTCTCTCTCTCTCTCTCTCTCTCTCTCTCTCTCTCTCTCTCTCTCTCTCTCTCTCTATATATATATATATCTCTCTCTCTCTCTCTCTCTCGCTCGCTCTCTCGCTCTCTCTCTCTCTCTCTCTCTCTCTCTCTCTCTCTCTCTCTCTCTCTCTCTCTCTCTCTCTCTCTCTCTCGTCTTAATTCCTCTCTCTCTCTCTGTAATTCTCTCTTCGTGGACACTTGTAAACTCGTTTATATGTAATCTCTCTCTCTCTCTCTCTCTCTCTCTCTCTCTCTCTCTCTCTCTCTCTCTCTCTCTCTCTCTCTCTCCCCCCCCCCCCCCCCCTCTCTCTCTCTCTCTCTCTCTCTCTCTCCCCCTCTCTCTCTCTCTCGGTCTCTCTCTCCCCCCCCCCCTCTCTCCCTCTCTCGGTCTCTCTCCCCCTCCCTCTCTCCCCCTCCCTCTCTCCCCCCCCCTCTCTCTGACTCTCCCTCTGACCATTTCGATGCGTTTCTGTAGCCCCTCTTCTCTCTTGGCCATCAGGTCAAGAGCCTCCTTGTTGTCCCTGTCCCTACTGCTACCGCCAATGGTGGAAATACTGGGGGCGGGGCTATACGTCATTGGACCATCCGTTACTGAAGCTCTGAACATCAGTCTCTTGCTCATTTTCAACTGCAGGATAGAGCAATAAAAAAGACACCCGTATCGTTGAAAATGACGGGACTTTCCTGGGGTTGCACTGCCTCCGGGGATATTGCCTCCAGGATCGTTCCCACCATCTTTATATCTACTAATGTCCCATGTGTCAGACCGGATGACGTTAAACGGATTTTCATTCCAGGAGAGGGCAATAACATACTGCGATGAGTTGGAGTCAAAACGGACTACCTTTAGAAAGTCCATTGACTTATTATTGATGTTATTGCAAAAACTAAGGAATTGTATTTTAAAAGAGACCGTACATAATTTAAAATGGGGATGATGCTTTCAATATATTTCTGCAGTATTATTAAAACAAGTTATTAGATGTCGCAATATGTTCAATAATACGTCAATGGACTATCTAAAGATAGTCCATTTTGACTCCAAGCCATCGTAAAATTTAAAAAAAATGGTCTGATCGGATTTTGCAAGGCCATCTGGCCCATATGAATACGTAGGAGAAATGAATAGCACATATAGCAATAACGATAATGGTTTCGTCAGTTTTTACAAGGCCATCTGGCCCATATGAATAGGAGAAATGAATGGCACATAGAGCAATAACATTAATGGTCTAATCAGTTATTGCAAGGCCATCTGGCCCATATGAATAGGAGAAATGAATAGCACATAGAGCAATAACATTAATGGTCTAATCAGTTATTGCAAGGCCATCTGGCCCATATGAATAGGAGAAATGAATGGCACATAGAGCAATAACATTAATGGTCTAATCAGTTATTGCAAGGCCATCTGGCCCATATGAAAAGGAGAAATGAATAGCACATATAGCAATAACATTATTTAAATGGTCTAATCAGTTTTTGCCAGACCATCTGGCCCATATGAATAGGAGAAATGAATAGCACATAGAGCAATGACAGACAACTTGAGGGACATAATAACAGACAACTTGAGGGACATAATAACAGACAGCTTGAGGGACAGAATAACAGACAACTTGAGGGACAGAATAACAGACAACTTGAGGGACAGAATAACAGATAACTTGAGGGACAGAATAAAACAACTTGAGGGACAGAATAACAGACATCTTGAGGGACAAAATAACAGACAACTTGAGAGACAGGATAACAGACAACTTGAGAGACAGGATAACAGACAACTTGAGAGACAGAATAACAGACAACTTGAGAGACAGAATAACAGACAACTTGAGAGACAGAATAACAGACAACTTGAGAGACAGGATAACAGACAACTTGAGAGACAGGATAACAGACAACTTGAGAGACAGAATTACAGACAATTTGAGAGACAGAATAACAGACAACCTGAGAGACAGGGTAACTGACAACTTGAGAGACAGGGTAACAGACAACTTGAGGGACAAAATAACAGACAACTTGAGAGACAGAATAACAGACAACTTGAGAGACAGAATAACAGACAACTTGAGAGACAGGATAACAGACAACTTGAGAGACAGGATAACAGACAACTTGATGGACAGAATGAGAGACAGGATAACAGACAACTTGAGAGACAGACATAACAGACAGACATCCTGAGAGACAGGATAACAGACAACTTGAGAGACAGGATAACAGACAACTTGAGAGACAGGATAACAGACAACTTGAGAGACAGAATAACAGACAACTTGAGAGACAGGATAACAGACAACTTGAGAGACAGGATAACAGACAACTTGAGAGACAGAATAACAGACAACTTGAGAGACAGGATAACAGACAACTTGAGAGACAGAATAACAGACAACTTGAGAGACAGGATAACAGACAACTTGAGAGACAGGATAACAGACAACTTGAGAGACAGGATAACAGACAACTTGAGAGACAGGATAACAGACAACTTGAGAGACAGAATAACAGACAACTTGAGAGACAGAATAACAGACAACTTGAGAGACAGGATAACAGACAACTTGAGAGACAGAATAACAGACAACTTGAGAGACAGGATAACAGACAACTTGAGAGACAGGATAACAGACAACTTGAGAGACAGGATAACAGACAACTTGAGAGACAGAATAACAGACAACTTGAGAGACAGGATAACAGACAACTTGATGGACAGAATAACAGACAACTTGAGAGACAGGATAACAGACAACTTGATGGACAGAATAACAGACAACTTGAGAGACAGAATAACAGACAACTTGAGAGACAGAATAACAGACAACTTGAGAGACAGAATAACAGACAACTTGAGAGACAGGATAACAGACAACTTGATGGACAGAATAACAGACAACTTGAGAGACAGAATAACAGACAACTTGAGAGACAGGATAACAGACAACTTGAGAGACAGGATAACAGACAACTTGAGAGACAGAATAACAGACAACTTGATGGACAGAATAACAGACAACTTGAGGGACAGAATAACAGACAACTTGAGAGACAGGATAACAGACAACTTGAGAGACAGGATAACAGACAACTTGAGAGACAGGATAACAGACAACTTGAGAGACAGAATAACAGACAACTTGAGAGACAGAATAACAGACAACTTGAGAGACAGGATAACAGACAACTTGATGGACAGAATAACAGACAACTTGAGAGACAGGATAACAGACAACTTGATGGACAGAATAACAGACAACTTGAGAGACAGGATAACAGACAACTTGATGGACAGAATAACAGACAACTTGATGGACAGAATAACAGACAACTTGATGGACAGAATAACAGACAACTTGAGAGACAGGATAACAGACAACTTGAGAGACAGAATAACAGACAACTTGAGAGACAGAATAACAGACAACTTGAGAGACAGAATAACAGACAACTTGATGGACAGAATAACAGACAACTTGAACAGATAACAGACAACTTGATGGACAGGATAACAGACAACTTGATGGACAGAATAACAGACAACTTGATGGACAGAATAACAGACAACTTGAGAGACAGGATAACAGACAACTTGATGGACAGAATAACAGACAACTTGAGAGACAGGATAACAGACAACTTGATGGACAGAATAACAGACAACTTGATGGACAGAATAACAGACAACTTGAGAGACAGGATAACAGACAACTTGATGGACAGAATAACAGATAACTTGAGAGACAGGATAACAGACAACTTGATGAACAGAATAACAGACAACTTGAGAGACAGGATAACAGACAACTTGATGGACAGAATAACAGACAGTTAACTTGATGGAAAGAATAACAGACAACTTGATGGACAGAATAACAGACAACTTGAGAGACAGGATAACAGACAACTTGAGAGACAGGATAACAGACAACTTGAGAGACAGGATAACAGACAACTTGATTGACAGAATAACAGACAACTTGATGGACAGAATAACAGACAACTTGAGAGACAGGATAACAGACAACTTGAGAGACAGGATAACAGACAACTTGATGGACAGAATAACACAAAACTTGATGGACGGAATAACAGACAACTTGAGAGACAGGATAACAGACAACTTGAGAGACAGGATAACAGACAACTTGAGAGACAGGATAACAGACAACTTGAGAGACAGAATAACAGACAACTTGATGGACAGAATAACAGACAACTTGATGGACAGAATAACAGACAACTTGATGGACAGAATAACAGACAACTTGAGAGACAGGATAACAGACAACTTGATGGACGGAATAACAGACAACTTGATGGACAGAATAACAGACAACTTGATGGACAGAATAACAGACAACTTGAGAGACAGGATAACAGACAACTTGATGGACAGAATGACAGACAACTTGATGGACAGAATAACAGACAAGTTGAGATACAGAATAACAGACAAGCAGGCAGAGAGAGACACAGACCAGACAGACAGACAGAAAGTGAGACACTGACTTGTTTGAAATCATTCTCCATAACGACAATCCTGCTTGCCAAGTCGTCCAGATCCTTTCTCTGTCAAGAAAGAAAGATTGAAATAAATGAGAAGTAAGGGGGGGCGGGGGGGGAGGAAAAACAAATAAAAGACAGAATGAATGAAGGAATCAAGGAAGGAAGGAAAGGCAGAGAAAAATAGATTGAAAGAAAGAAACAAAATGAATGAATGAATGAATGAATTACTTGGATACAGTACTCGGATAAAGCGATATTTTTTTTTATTGACTTTTTTTGTACATACATAATGTACACACATACACATCAACAGTTTCTTGCATGCATTAATGTATTGCTTTTTTTTGTCATTGTAATAATGAAAGGAGGGAACGAAAGAAAAAAGGAGGGGGGAAACACCACCACCCCCCCCCACCCCCACCACCCCCCACACATACACACAAAAAGCCCAACGTAGCTGACAGGACAAAATAGACACATAAACAAAATGAAGGACAAGTACACGACAAACAGAAAACAAAACTAAAAATACAAATGATAACATTCTCTCGTGTATGTGACAACGAGCGAAAATTCACATAAAAATATACAAGTCAAGAAAATTCACATTAATCAGGAATACGAAGATAGTTACTTACACGTACACGCGCGCGCGTGCGCGCACGCGCATTGGACAAAGAGGTATGTCATGAGCGCATGAAAACAGAAGTGAGTTGCGTATGAAAAGACAAGCTGTCAACCAAATTAATAATTTAACCAACAAACACATTTACACTGGGTCTCATTAAATACATGATAGAGAGAGGGGGGGGGGGGGGGGCACACAGACAAACAGTTGTTTTAGCCTGAGTTTTCAAAGGCAGGCACATAAGAGGCCCATTTGGCAACAAACTCATTATGCATCAAATCTTTACGGGCAATATACTCTTCAACAATATATCTGTATTTTGATAAAGCGATATTTTCAGCCACAGGGTCGCGTTATCCAGTCCTCGGACAACTCAACATTTTCGGTCCAATGATCAACTTATCCGAGGAACAGTAGTAAAGTAATAATTTGTTTTTCATAACTAGAGCGTGATAATGATAGATCAATCAGCCGCGCTGCAGCATTTTCGAAATCTCGATGAACGCAAGGAATACAGACGAACCTCAGTAAACCGACCACCCACCAGACTGGTCAAAAGTGTCCGTAATTGTGAGGTGCCCACTGTACTGAATCACTCCAGGCAAAGGCAACACGTAACAACGTGCATGATGAAAACAATCATGACTTTATTAAAGCGTGAAGTACAAACATGCCACAAAAACATTCAGACATAATAAAATGATGGTGCATGGGAAAACCCCCCAGACATAATGGAGTTTTGGCATAAATTGAGATGTTAATTTTTCATGGTGGAGCAAAGATTCCTTGTTAATGCACAGAAACCCGAATTGAGTTATCTTGTCTAGTTTGTATTTTATAATTATTCGAAGTTTGTCATTCGAGATACATCATTTGCAGAAATTGGACTTCGAAGCCGTCATTTTGCTTCTTTCTTTCTATTGACTTGATTTTTAATCAAATAAACAAAGAAATCATTCAAAAGTGTCTTTCATATTGTGGATACTGCTAGAATACATACAAATAGACATAAATATGCCCTACATTCAAAATTGATATTTTAGGGGTTGTTGACTATTTTTGGCTTTTGCTCAAAAACATTCTGAGCGACTTATGTAGGGTTTTCCCATGCACCATCATATTATTAATGTAGAACAATATGTTTATTTGAAATATATATTTGAATCAATAAAGCACAAACACCATTAAAAAAATGCAGTGAACCAAAGTAGGAGACTGAAAGTGGTTTTTTACTGCAGATAAAACAAATGTCACCACCAAAGTCTGACCTACCATGTGAATTATCTATTATGAAAACAAATGCTTCTCTGAAAATATTACTTTCAACTAATCTTCCAACGCAAGTTCATTTTTGTGATATTTTTCTTCTTCTTCTTCTTCGATCGCTCAGACATTTTCCTGTCAATTAAGAGCGAAGATGCGTCATGCTGCTGTTATGCACCTATGTAAGAAATAATTAGGCCCAGCATGACCGACTTCGGCTGGAGGAAATCTTTTTGAAAGTGTTTCTTGAAAAAAGGCAGGAGAATGGACCCGGCAAGGCAGAAAGATAGTAGATGACAGCAAGCAAGGGGAAAAGGCAGAGTCAAAGAGAGTGACAGATTGGAGGAAGTTACAAGCACAGAACTTCCAGAAGGTGGGGGGAGTATTTATACAAAAGACCCCCCGGTATCCCCACGGGGGGATTTTTGTGATACAGCCATGGTCGGTTCGCTCTCATTGACAGACATTGACTAACCAAGAGAAAGAATGATCGTTCCTTTGATTTTCTCTCAACTTTTCCGTGATCTGTCCTTGGCCTTGATTTCTGTTCTTTCCTTTCCCGTGATGATAGCGAATCAGACTGACATCACTGTCCGACGTCCTTAGTACTTAGTAGTGTAGAGTGGCACAGAGGTAACGCGTTCGATTTGTGTCAAGTAAACCCGAGTTCGAACCTGGGTACAGGCTTTTTTTCCCTCTCACTTTGCACTAGGCCTTACGGTCTGAACGTGGAATCTTTTGAATGAAAC
>CM065681.1:86641054-86661054 GCA_017654935.2 Phymorhynchus buccinoides
AATATCAATGCTTCCGGCTTTTATTTATATCTCGCGTGAATGTGACTTCAACTTCCAAAATGGAAGACCAAAACAAGAAGCTTGTCACAGCAAAATATTCTTTAGTCTATCATTTTTTAAAAATACGGGATGATTTTAGCAAATTAAACGAACGCAAGTGTTTTTGAGTGCTCTTTCTTAATTGTTCATCATATTAGATGGCATAATATAGTGTAAATTTTATTTTCTGCACACAAATAGACGTGGATGAAATCGAAAACTTTGTACAAACTGACAGAGGTGTGATTTATCTCCCTTATGATAGCAACCCTTTTCTCTCTCCCAAAAGTGAAGAGTAAGCTGGTAAGTGAAGAGTTATCTTACCTTAGCAAACGTTTAGGGTGTTTCTTAGACCCCTTTTGGCGTAACAGTTATTCGCCCAGCGACCGTTTTCTAGTTAAACTCGACCCAGGGTTACCGGTAAAGATGCAGATCAACGCCCCCTGCCACAGTCTTGGTTCATTGCGTTCTTTCCGTTTTGCCTTTATCTTCCACTATTATTGAATACATATTTTTAATGGTGTAACTTGATGAAATGTAACGTTTAATATAGAAAACAGTAGAGGTTTAAGTGCTCAATCTGCCGTAAGAAAGGCAAGACTGAATAACAAAAATAAAAATAAAATTTTAAAAACACGAAAAGAACCGATAAATAAAGGAGGGGGTGTTAATGTGCATTGCAACCTCCAGGGCTCCCAACGTCCCGCAAAACAAGGGGTCCCAGGGACTCCTTCACTTACAGTATAGAAGGTCCTAGAGGTAGGATAGAGGGTCCCAGTGGCATTGCAAATATATGCTAAAAAGATTTTTTCTAGTGCATCCCTGGGACCCCCTGCACAATCTTTTAGAAGGTCCTTTAGAATTTTAGTGCTTCATAGACCACCAAATGGGGGTCCCTGGGAGCCCTGAACCTCCCAAACTCACAACATCCTATTCCATTATCTTGGCCATTCATTGAGCTTTAAGGTAGTGCGTTATAGCAAGGTCCTAAATAATTAGTTTGAAAACAAATGAACCCGAGCACAGCTGGCGTTGTATTGGGGAAAGTCCCTAGAGTAAAGGCCTACTATTTATTAGTCCGTCACCAAGACGGACTATTGCGATGGGCTGGTTTGTATTTTTGTTTGTTTGTTTGTTTGTTTGTTTGGGTTTTTGTGTGGTGTTTTTTTCTGTCTGTCCCAAGGATATCTCCCGAACCGCTTGACCGAATCGCGTCAAATTTTGTGTGAAGGTGTGCCTCCTTAATAGGAAGAGATCGGCGCAAACCATTTTGCCGTCGTGACCTTGACCTTGACGTACGACCTTGAAAACCGAACATCTATTTTTAGCCATATCTCGGGCACCGATCAACATAGGATGTTGAAACTTGGTATGAAGGTGGTTTGGCTTATGCCCGTTCTGATGATGGCATACCGATCAAGGTCAAGGTCAAGGTCAAAAAGATCGCTGGAGCCTGAAAATCGGAGGGTCATTGTTTTCTCCTTCTGTCTGTCCCAAGGATATCTTTCGAACGGGTTGACAGAATCACGTCAAATTGTGTGTGCTGGTGTGTCACCATGAGAGGAAGGCATCCGCGCAAACCATATTGCCGTCGTGACCTTGACCTTGGCGTACGACCTTGAAAACCGAAAATCTTTCAGGGGCCATAACTCCCACACCGTTAGTGTTAGAGTCTTCAAATTTGGCATGATGGTACTTTGGCTTATGCCCGTTCTGATGGTGGCATACCGATCAAGGTCAAGGTCACGGTCCGGGCGATCCGTAGGCCTTGAAAGTGGTAGGGGTCTACACATTGGGTTTTAAGCCATATTTTCCACATTGGTACTTGACAGAAGCGCTTCAGATTGTGTGTGGTACTGTATACCCTAGAGAAGAAAACATCCGAGCATAAATTATCACCATGCTGACCTTGACCTTGAAGTGTGACCTTGAAAACCGAAATTTCCTTCTTTGCGCTATATGTTTCTTCTTCAAGCTGTATCTCGTGAACTAGAAGACAGAATCCCTTCCAATTTTGTGTCAGGATGTGACACTCTACGGGGTGTCGCAAGTGCGTGGTATTGCTGGTGACGGACATGTCTGCCGCTCGGCGACGCCCTTGTTTTGGCTGCAGCTTTAAGATCCGGTGCACAATCATAAGTCATAAGTTTCTTTACTGTCCATTGGCATTGTACAACGCACATGGAAACTTGTCTTCCACCGTGTCAAATAACATGAGATTATAAATAAAAAGTAGAAATATTAATTACAGACATGAAACAAATTTACATTTAAACAAATATGTAACTCAAACCACACCCAATCATTCATCTGCTCTTCGCTATCTTGCTCACTCATCATGCAACCCACCACCACTTCCGCCTTCATTTCTTTCCTTTTCTTCTCTTATTCCTTTCTTCGTTCCTTTTTTTCTTTTCTTTTCTTTTTTTCTTGTTCCCCTTTTTATGTAGTGTTTTTGCCCCTTTTTTCCCCATTTCCCCCCCTTTTCTTCTCCCCACGGCTCTCTTTCCTCCTTTTGTCTGTGTAACTGACTAAGATGGACCTTTCCAAGAGCCTTAAGTGTTGTTGTTTGATACAAAAATGTCCGGGTTTCTGTGGGACCTAGTGTTTGCTGTCCTGACACATTCATACCGTGTGAAGCTGGTGTGTGTGTGTGTGTGTGTGTGTGTGTGTGTGTGTGTGTGTGTGTGTGTGTGTGTGTGTGTGTGTGTGTGTGTGTAGGTGTGTGTGTGTGTGGTGTGCGTGTGCGCGCGCATGCGTATGTGTGCAAGTGGATAAACGTGCACATTAAAGCAGTCAAGTGGACAATCACTACAACATCAACAACAGTGATAATGCCTGATGCCTCATACTTTGAGAGTCAGTAGAACAGACTAGGGCCTACCTTCCTATAAGCTAAAAGATGAACCTGATAGCCTACAGTGTACTACATACAGGCTATCATATACTAGAACAGACAATCATTTATTGTACAGCTCTCATTTTACTAGTCTAATGCATCAGGGCTCCCAGGGACCCCCATTTGGGGTCTATGAAGTACTAGAATTCTAAAGGACCCTATAAAAGAATGTGCAGGGGGTCCCAGGGATGCACTAGAAAATTCTTTTTAGCATTCGCAATGCCACTGGGACTCTCCTCTATCCCTCCTCTAGGACCCTCTATACTGTAAGTGAAGGAGTCCCTGGGACCCCTTGTTTTGCGAGGCGATTGGGAGCCCTGAGCATTGGCCTTTAAAAAATTAAGTTAACTGTTAAGTCTACCGTATACAAAGCAGCAATCTGGCCGAGGATCCCCACGAGCACTTTGTACAACGAGTTGAAGTTCACCGTTTCTGGAGTGCCCAGAGAATCTTGCGCCAACTCCTTTAGCTCAATCAGATGCATCGCCATGATGATGTTTCAATCCACGCAAACCTGTCACCGTGCAAAATATAGAGTAGAATAGAGCTGGATGATGGATCAGCTCTTGATTGCCGGGCAAGTTGCTCAACTTGCTGGCAGGTCGGTTATGCTTCAAAGTTCAACTAGAAGAGAAAGAGACTTAGCCAGTCCAGCTGAAACCCTAAAAAAATCAAGAAAGCTGGAAGCTGAAAGGTGGTTTGACTTGTGTAAGCTTCGTCTAGACCAGTTGTACGCAGTAGATCTAGTCTATATACATAAGCTTCACAAGCTACTACGGCCTGACATTACGAATCTTTCCAAGCTTCAAAATGGCATTGCCCACTTGTTGACGTAAAAAACTGACGTCATCGTTTCACTGATGACATCAGTTTAACCCTGACGCAATATAGGAATTTTTCACCCAAAAGGCAAGCCATGTAAACATGTTTCCAATGATTTTCATTTTACGTTTTGTTCTTTGAACTGGGATTAATTTTATATGGTTTAGCGATCTTGTTATTTGTTGAAGGGGTTTATTCCCACCAGCGTATCCGAAATTCCAGGAGCCTTTGTTTCGCCCAACTTTTGTACTTCATTGGGTAAGGGATAGGGTTAGAATCAATTTAGGATTATGTTCATGCCACGGAAAGTTTGAATAAATTTAAATATGAGCCAGGAAAATATGAACATAAACCCTCTAAATTCAGCGTCGCCGAACAGTGTTGCCGTAAACCGTGGGGAATTCCCGTAAAAATGGCAACCGTTCAATGCCAAGTTCGCATTTACGGTAACGCTTCGATCAGTTGTTTGGTCTCTTAAATTATAATTATAAATATTTAATTCTTACGAAAATAATCCTAATCTGATTCTAACCCTATCCCTTACCCCTTGAAGTCCAAACGTTGGGCGAAAAAGGCTCCTGGAATTTTGGATACGCTGGTGGGAATTAACCGTTGAAGGCCCCTTTTCGTCCAGTTTTTCCTGAAAGTTCTTTCCACTTTAACTAAAGAGAGAGCCTACTCGAGCACCCAAAATAAAAAGCTTTTGATGTTACTGGTCGAGCATTGTGTTTCAATAAATTATGTCTCTTACAATCTAAAAACAAAACAATAGGCTTATAGACTAAGCCTACTTGTATTTGTTCATTCGTTCATTCATTCATAATTCATCATTCATTCATTCATCCTTTCATGATCCATTCATTCATCATTCATTGATTCATTTCTTCCTTCATTAATGCATCACACATTCATTCATTCATCATTCATTCATTTCTTCCTTCATTCATTCATCACACATTCATTCATTCATTCATCCATCATTCATTTATTCATCATTCATCATTCATTCACTCACTCATACATTCATCCATCTTTCATTCATTCATTCATCCATTCGTCTATGCATACACACATTATTTAATTTCGATCTTTATGTATACATTTGTTTAATCTATCATGCAGTTGGTCACGGGAACGATTCCATGGCGCAGTGCAAGCTGGGATTGCGCGTGAACGTCACGGTCAAGGTCAACCATTGTCCAATCAGAAACGGTCACGTTTGTTCGGCCAAGGGACACTGTATCTCACGACACACACAGGTAACTTTAAAGATCCACCAGATCGCGTGTCAAAATCACGGGTTTCACGCGTTTTTCCTCTGATAGCTGACTGGAAAGAAATCTTGTTTTGACCAAGTCTGACTCCCATATAAATACCCCAAAATTCAAACCGAAACATCATTTTAAAGAGCAGCATCAATTTGAAGATGGAGACATGTGTATGTGGGTCACAGCTACCCAGAAAAAAGCCAAGGGACTTAATCGTGGTGCGTCAGTGTATCTTTAAATAAATACAGTTTGTATAAGTTCTTTTTCCCTGAGGGTTGGTAGTTTGCTTTTGATGCTATACTAGCCCACCACCACCTTCTACAGCGAAGGGTTATTCAGGTAAAGATGCATATCAACACCCCCCTGTCACAGTCTTGATTCAATAATTGCGTTCTTACAGTCTTGCATTTATCTTATACTATTATTGAATGCATATTTGTAATTGTGTAAATGGATGAAAATTAACGTTAGATATAAATGTTAAAAAACGATAGAATAGTTTAAGTGCGCAATCTGCAGTTAGAAAGGCAAGACTGAAAACACGGAAAGAATAGAGAAATGGAGGAGGGGTGTTGATCTTCATCTTTGCCCATGTTGAATGTGATCGTGTGTGTCCATGTGTCAATTGTGTCCATATGTCAAACATGCGTGTGTGTGTTCTTTTCTTTCTTTAGGCAACAATTACTGGACTTTGTTTTTTGACTTTAGTTTCAAATAAACAGATAATTTTTCGTAGTATTTTGTATTAAGGCCTTCGCACACTAGCATCAGGCGTCAATTGTTTCTCAGAGCAACGCCTTGACGCGTTGACGCCTGCATCACAGCACACATTGCAGCGAGGCAGTGGTGGTCTCACACACGACTCTTGTCGCTTCGCCTCTTGTCGCGCGAACTTCCTTATTTGGAAAGCAAGGAAAGATTACTCTAGAGTCAAACCTCCTCCTAGAAACAACAGTATTTTTTTTCTTCAATCAGAGTTATGGTCCTTCCGTCCGTTGTGATTGGCTAGTTTCACGATCTCTGCGATCTTGAGCATCAAAATTAGAGCCGCTTCTATTCTCGAGCAACACAAAATCGCGCAGCTACGCATCAAAAATCCTGCCGCGCCGCGAATCTCTCACACGCAAGCGGCGCATCAAACTGCGCCTTGCAGCAAAAAATCGCCGCGATCTCGAGATCTTGACGCTAGTGTGCGAAGCCCTTTAGGTATTAAGTGTTAGGTACTTTATAGTCACAGAGGCGTCTCTGTTAAATGCGGTTTCGCTCCCACCTGGAGAGCGTGTCGCAGCCAGAGGCGCGCCACACAATGTTATTGCATTGTCATCTTTTTATTCTCATCGTAACGGGAAAAGGTGGAAAGTCTGTGGCTATTGCAGAAAATCTGCTTTTGTTGAATTGCTACCATGAACCCTTCAAATGGAATGCAAATCAAGAAGAAGAAGAAAACTGAAAAATTCTAAGGGAAGTTAGACGTTTTAATGATAAGTTTAAAGACACACTGAAGCATCACGATTAAGTCTTTTGTTTTTTTCTGGGTAGCTGTGACCCACATACACATGCCCCCAACTTCAAATTGAGGCTGCTCTTTAAAATGATGTTTCGGTTTGAATTTTGTGTGTGTGTGTGTGTGTGTGTGTGTGTGTGTGTGTGTGTGTGTGTGTGTGCGCGTGTGCGTGTGTGCGTGCGTGTGCGTGCGCGCACGCGTGTGTGTGTGTGTACGTGCGTGCGTGCGTGCGTGCGTGCGCGTGTGTGTATGTGTATGTGTTGCAGCATTCTCTTTCTCCTTTTAAAAAATCTATCAAATCCACTGCGGTAGGCTTACTTCTCAAACTTTCTTAACCCAGTCCAACCTTCTTCAGCTTCATCTCTTAATAAGCTTAGTACTTTTGTCTTGAGGTCGCCTCCATTATGCACGGTAAAATCATTGTTCTTATTTTCGTTCATCCTTTTTCTTTCCTCGTGTCTTTATTTCTTTTCCTATGCTTACTTTCTTTCTCGTTTCAATTTAACCCCTTAACTGCCACCAACGTATTACATACTGACCTGATTACATCACTGATGATGTCATCAGATGAAGAGGAATAACCCTGATATGCTGGCTTTTGCTTTAACATAATCAAGAGAGTAATATCCCCAGACCATTTTCTTATATTGGCTCTATCAGTTGTCTTTTTCATTGCATGATTTGCCCAATTATTATTTCTTTAATTTTCTCTGGCAGTCAAGGGGTTAACACCACAAAAAAGAAAGCTTATGTATTGGAACGAGGATATTTTCCTTTTGTAATATTTATAGCTAAACAGCTACACTAGCGAACAAAAGTTAAGGCCCAGAAAGACAATCATCTCCGAAAACTCACGAACTGAAACAAAATTCAGTTTTGTTAT
The DNA here is from genome assembly GCA_017654935.2 of Phymorhynchus buccinoides. NCBI lineage: Eukaryota > Metazoa > Mollusca > Gastropoda > Neogastropoda > Raphitomidae > Phymorhynchus > Phymorhynchus buccinoides. The sequence goes on from CM065681.1 coordinate 86,648,470, forward strand.
GAGCTGGGTGCGTTCACGAACTCAAAACAATTCAGTTTTGTTATGAGCTGGGTGCGTTTTATTGAGTTTTCGGAGATGATTGTCTTTCTGGGCCTTAGCCCTTTCACCGCCAATGTCGCATTTTAGCACCACAACGATTTAACACCCATGTCTCTAAAAGGCCTCAAACCAGGGTCTGTTATCCAAAGACCCTATTTTCTTAATTCTGGGAGGTAAGGATAGGCTTTACTGCATACATGTTATAGAGGAATTCCCAATATTGCAGATGACTTTTTTTTCTACCCAGGTAAATTTAATGGAATTTTGTTGCTGAAAAATGGCTGGCGGCGAAAGAGTTAACTTTTGGTCGCTAATTGATTCTGAGTGTGACTTTTCAAGAGGAAGGGGAAGTTGTTGAAAGGGGCATTTTGTTAACTGAACACGTTCTGATTAATGATTTTTTGGAATGAACTGAATGTTAAAAGAATAAATTCAGTCTTGTTATGAGCTGGGTGCGTTTTGTTGAGTTCGTGAGTTTTCGGAGATGATTGTCTTTCTGGGCCTTAATTTTTGGTCGCTAGTGTATGAAGAGTAACGTTTTTCTGCTATATCATTTCGATGATCTTTCTTCATTAAAAGATGTTTCATAATTATGGTTATTAGTGACATGAAGCTTTCATGGTAATATAGGTTATCATCTCTCTCTCTCTCTCTCTCTCTCTCTCTCTCTCTCTCTCTCTCTCTCTCTCTCTCTCTCTCTCTCTCTCTCTCTCTGTGTCTCTCTCTCTCTCTCTCTCTCTCTCTCTCTCTCTGTCTCTCTCTCTCTCTCTCTCGTCTCTCTCTCTCTTTGTACTCCTCTCTCTCTCTCTCTCTCTCTCTCTCTCTCTCTCTCTCTCTCTCTCTCTCTCTCTCTCTCTCTCTCTCTCTCTCTCTCTCTCTCTCTCTCTCTCTCTCTCTCTCTCTCTCTCTCTCTCTCTCTCTCTCTCTCTCTCTCTCTCTCTCTCTCTCTCTCTCTCTCTCTCTCTCTCTCTCTCTCTCTCTCTCTCTCTCTCTCTCTCTCTCTCTCTCTCTCTCTCTCTCTCTCTCTCTCTCTCTCTCTCTCTCTCTCTCTCTCTCTCTCTCTCTCTCTCTCTCTCTCTCTCTCTCTCTCTCTCTGTATGCAAACATCCGTAATCTCTCTCGTTTTCCTATATTTTCCCCCACTTTCTCTCCTTCCATTATTTCTCCTGATCTCTGTACCATCTCTTTTTTTTCTTCTTTTTTTTCTTCTTTTTTGTTTCCCTTTTCATTCCATTCTACTAATAATCTCTCACTGTGTCTCTCTTGGGGGGAGGAGGAGGGGGGGGGGGTCTTACTTTCTTTATTATATAATTCTTAATAACCCCCCGCAGGCAGTTTCTCTGTTAATACAGAAAGCTTATATCACAGTAAATGGGAAATCTGTGGTTAATACTCGCCCCATGTGTGTTAACATTATCAGGTCTCTTTGTCGCTACGAGGAATAAAAGGATTTCTAGCGACCAACTCTGTCGTCAAAAACATTCATAAGATACATATGCGAGGAGATCATTAGTGCATTGTTGGTTTTTGTTTGGTTGGTTGTTTGGGGGTTTTCATTGAAGTGGATGCAAATGTAATCTAAAAAGAAAATACAGGCCTAAAATATAGATAATCATAACCATAAACAACCAATAATCCAGAAAATAACGCTTTCCGTGGTAAACCATTTTTATATATCGATTATTGCAATTCCCTACTTGTAGGCTGTCCTCAAACCCTCCTCAACAAACTTCAGAAAGTTCAGAACAATGCAGCTCGATTAATCCTTAAAGTCCCTCGTACAGACCACATCAAACCCCACCTCAAGACCTTACACTGGCTTCCAGTCGAGGCAAGAATAAAGTATAAAATTGCTTGCCTCTGTTTCAATGCTGTCCATTCATCTAGTCCTGCCTACCTCTCTGATCTCGTTCACCTGTACTCACCCTCCAGGTCTCTCCGTTCCTCTTCTGACAAACTTATCCTTTCTATTCCTCGTACTAACACTAAGACAAATGGTGAACGTTCATTTTCTTTCAGCGCCCCTTCTGTCTGGAACACCCTACCATATGAACTTCGTTCTGCTAAATCTTTCCAGTCTTTCAAAACCGCTCTTAAAACTCACCTCTTCCGGCAATACCTCTGATTTCTTCCCTGTCCTGTTTCCTGCCTTAAAATGATGTCCCCCACATTGTGGGTGGGTGGGTGTGCGCGCGTGTGTGGGTGTGGGCGTGTGCGTGCGTGCGTGTTGTGGCTGTGTGAATGTTTGTGATAGTTGATATTGTAGTAGCTTATTTATGATTTATGTATTTATTTAAACAATTGTGAAGCGCCGTGAGCTCAAGAGAGAAAGGGCGCTCTATAAATGTTATTTATTATTATTATTATTATTATTATTATAAAACTAACATTCCTTGAGAGGGGTGGTCACTTTCGCAGAAAACTTGCCTGCACACTTTTTTGTTTTTGTCTTTAACATTTAAATACTGGATTCCACTACATATCCCAACTTTTTGAGCCCACATAGGATTGAAAATTAATTTTATTTTTGTCTGGAAAACCAAAACATTGCAATTGCCAAAGCGTGTTTTCACCTCAAAAGGGGAATTTTCTGAAAAATTGGTTACCTTGGAAATCACTATTTTCAGGAGCTGTAAAAGGCATCTTGGAAAAACAAACTGTTGTGACCTTTAATGTATTGAACCTTCTTTATAAACCTGAAAAATGAAAGGGTAATACAAAATGTTATTAGTGTTTTGGTGGGTTATATTTTTGTTGGTCATCCTGTAGCATTTGTTTCAACGTAAGTGACAAATGAAGCGAGTCAACAGTTCAGTTTTGTAGATATTTTCTAATTAAGCTAATCATTTGCGACGGTGCAATATGTCAAATTAGGTTAACCCTTTCACCGCCAAAGTCGCATTTTAGCACCACAGTGATTTAACACCTATGTGATTAAAAGGCATCAAATTGAGGTCTATTATCCAAAGACCCTATTGTCTTAGTTGGGGAAGTAAGGATAGACCTTATGTTATATGAAGTCACAGAAGAATCCTCAATACTGCAGATGGATTTTGTTCTATACCCAGGTAAATTTAATGGAAATTTTTGGCTGAAGTATGGCTGGCGGTGAAAGGGTTAAAGGAGCACCCTGACGGATGCGTTTTTGCAAGAAACTCGTCGAGATCACCAGGAAAACACCCTTTGCAGAGATCGCAACACTCACTTTGCTCTGGTTTCCTAGAAATCAAACCGTCAAATAGGCGATTCCTCCTTGGCGAAGTCATATTCTTTCAGTAAAAGAGTTCTCTAATGGCCTCCTGAGTCGCTTAGACCAAATCACGAAATTTCCACAATACAAGCCTTTCTATTTACAGTTTACCAAAAGGAGTTTCGCTCACAACAAAGGAAATAGCTCCTTTTTATTTTATTTTACTGCACTCAAAGAAGAAAAAGCTTCAACCACCCGAGTGGCCTCCACCCACCCCGTCCAAAATGGCTCCTCTCTCCGGCAACTCCGCCAAGGAGGAATCGCCATTTTGACGGTTGGATTTCTAGAAAACCTGAGCAAAGTGAGTGTTCCTATCCTTGAAAAGGCTGTCTTTCTGGTGATCTCGGCGTGTTCCTTGCAAAAACTCTTCCGTCAGGGTCCACCTTTAAATATACTTTCTGGGGGGGGGGGGGGGGGGGGAGGGGGGGGGGGGGATGGGAGGGAGGGGGGGGAGGGGGGGGAGGGAGGGGGGGGGACAAGACTTCCAGTAGGCATAAGGACACCGCGCCCCACGCCATTACCTCGTTCCATAAATCTGTGCAGACGGACTTTTCCTGTTTCTGCTGCCCGGGCCACAAGGGGGAGAACTGCGAGCAGTATGAGTTATGCCCCTGCAAAAATGGCGGACAGTGTCGGCGGAATTCATCATCAGTGGCGCCACCACCGGGCGAGTTTTCCTGCGAGTGTCGCCACGGTAAACGAGAAGGCTTTGTTTGTTTATTTATTTATTTATTTATTTATCTTTGTTTGTTTGTTTTTTTGTTTATCTATTTATTGTTTGTGGCTCAAGCCACAAACCTATAACTCACTTTGTCGGTCGGTCGGTCTGTCGGTCCAAAATTGTCGCACATTTTGACAAAATTGTCGCACTTCAAATCGAGGCTACACTTCTGGCCGCTCTTTAAAATGATGTATTTTAAAAGCGTACAAAATAATAAACATATGTAATACAGACACTACAACAGACACGACGAGTATGCGGTGCTTCTTTTGATGAGTATAAGTAGGATACATAGTTTTAAATGTTTTCCAAAACATATAAAAAGTTACGAAATGGTGCAGAGATAACATTCTGGTTTACAGATTAAAATTATTGAAAAGCCAGGGGAGGTAACTCATGATTGGAGTGGTAAAAATAGACCGCGTGCCACAAACTATTGCGATTTCGCGCTTGTTATCATCTTGTTTTCTCAAAGAAATTTGGGGTTTGTTTAGAATTTTGGAAGAAAAAACAACTGAAAGTGAAACGGACAGCAAAGTCACTGAAAACATCATGCAAACACACACAACGCACAGCAAACGCTAAGTGACGTTATTTTATTGACGAAACAAAACAAAACATGTGCTATTTCAGCCCCCCACCCCTTCCACCACCCCACACCCACCAAAAACAAATCCAAGAAATGAAACACACAACATAGAAAACAAAACAGTATTTCCCCTCTGTGCAGTCAAGCAGTCTCCCCCAAAAAGGAGACCTGTTTTGTTTTGTTTCGAGAATAAAAGAACGTCACTTTGCCCTTGTTGTGTAGTTTGTAGGTTCTTGTGTGTGTGTGTGTGTGTGTGTGTGTGCGTGTGCGTGTGTGTGTGTGTGTGTGTGTGTGTGTGTGTGTGTGTGTGTGTGTGTGTGTATGTGTGTGCTTAAGAATCTTGAAGTCTTTATTATTGCTTTATTTGTTTGAACTGCTTTTCTTTCCTAAAATTAAGTCTTGATAGTACTGCTGGCCAATAATTATACTTCTATCAACATGGTTTTTTTGTTTGTTTGTTTGTTTATTGTAATCTAATTTTCGTGTTGTTGGGTGGGTTGTTTTTGGGGTGGGGTTGAGGGGGGTGGGGGCTTGTTTTTTTTGTTTTGTTTGTTTTGTTGTGTGTGTTTTTAGCTTTTTGGTTCAAAGTTTTTCTCTGTACCACAATACTATTATTCCGACAACACGTACAACAAAACATTGATTCCTTCTCTGGAACCCCCATTCCATTCCATCCCATAATAATAGGGTTCCGCGGGTCGCTGTGCGAGGAGCGGGTCACGGACATGTGTCTGGTGGTGCGCTGCCGGAACAACGGCACGTGCAGCGGAAACGCCACCCACTTCCGGTGCGCCTGCGCGGAAGGGTTCGGCGGGTCCCACTGCGAGGTGAACGTGAACGAGTGCGCCTCCAGCCCCTGTGTGAACGGCCTGTGCGTGGACGGGGTCAACGGCTACACCTGCTACTGCAGACCAGGTGAGGGGAAAGTGGGGGTAAATGGTAGCAAACAAATGAAAAGAAACTCTTCGGAGAGCCGGACAACAGAGGGTCTTCAGAGAAGAAGCCCTCCCTCCCTCTCCCTCCCCCTCCCCGTCCAATCAAGTGATAGTCCAGAAGGAAACAGTCTCTACATGGCTTAGAAACTTTTCCTTTCCAATCTAGGAGTGTACTTTTGCTGCAATCTAGAAATGTACTTCCGCTGCAAACTGGGCCGATGTACTTTTGCTGCAATCTAGACATGTACTTTTGCTGCAATCTAGGAATGTAGTTTTGCTGCAAACTGAGAATGTACTTTCGCTGCAATCTAGGAAAATACTTTCGCTGAAATCTAGGAACAAACTTTCGCTGCAATCTAGGAACATGCTTTCGCTGCAATCTAGGAACATGCTTTCGCTGCAATCTAGGAACATGCTTTCGCTGCAATCTAGGAACATACTTTCGCTGCAAACTGGGAATGTACTTTCGTTATCTCCCACTACATTTTTCTCGTTGAACATTTGTCTGAATAGGGTTAATAATTATTATAGAGCGGGGTCGTTTTCATGAGACGGACAGAACTCTACCTACAGATTGAAAGTCAAGAACAGTCATGATGAGAGTTGAGAAACGGAATAAATAAATAAAGGTTTGTTTAATGAATTAAGAAACACAAAAGCTAACACCAAGCACCAGTACCAATACCAGATGTGTCCCTTCGCGGTGTTGTGGTGTGCAGGGTATCATGGTCATCGGTGCGAGCTGGACTACGATGAGTGTGCCACGGGGCCCTGCCAGAATGAGGGTTTCTGCCAGAACCTGCAGGACAACTTCACCTGCCACTGCCACCCCGGGTACAAAGGGCGGACCTGCTCCACCAAGGTAGAGGTCCCGATGCACGTTCACATTTATCACTCTTTCCCCATGGCAACGCTCCACCGAGGTAAAGGTCTCGATACAAGTTCACATTTTCCACTCTTTCCCCATGGCAACGCTCCACCGAGGTAAATATATCGATCCACGTTAACATTTTTCACTCTTTCCCCATGGCAACGCTCCAGCGCGGTAAATATATCGATCCACGTTAACATTTTTCACTTTTCCCCCATGGCAACGCAGCGATAGCCACTGCCACCCGGGGTACAAATGGCGGAACTGCTCCACCGAGGTAAAGATCCCGATACACGTTAACATTTTGCATTCTTTCGCAATTCCCCATGGCAACGCAGCGACAGCTACTACCACCCGGGCTACAAAGAGCAGAACTGCTCCACCAAGGTAAAGGTTCCGATACACGTTAACATGTTTCACTCTTTCCCCATGGCAACACAGCGACAGCCACTGCCACCCGGGGTACAAAGGGCTGAACTGCCCCACCAAGGTAAAGGTCCCGATACACGTTCACATTTGTCACTCTTTCCCCATAACAGGAAAAACAAGTAAGATATTTGCCTGTTACTTGTTTTCCTGTTACTTGTTTTCCTGTTACTCCTTTTCCTGTTACTCCTTTTCCTGTTACTCCTTTTCCTGTTACTCCTTTTCCTGTCACTTGTTTTATTCCTATGCTGGTTGGTGTTGGTTGTGTGCGCGCAAGCGTGTGTGTGTGTGTGTGTGTGTGTGTGTGTGTGTGTGTGTGTGTGTGTGTGTGTGTGTGTGTGTGTGTGTGTGTGTGTGTGTATGTGTGTGTGTGTGTATATATATATATGTGTGTGTGTGTGTGTGTGTGTGTGTGTGTGTGTGTGTGCGTGTGCGTGCGTGCGTGCGTGTGTGCGTGCGTGCGTGCGTGTATGTGTGTGTGTGTGTGTGTGTGTGTGTGTGTGTGTGTGTGTGCGTGCGTGCGTGCGTGCGTGCGTGCGTGCGTGTATGTGTGTGTGTGTATGTGTGTGTGTGTGTGTGTGTGTGTTTGGCTTTTTGTGTGCTAAGGTGGGGGATGGGTGGAGGCGATCCGACATGTTAGATCATAACGTGGTCATCTCAATGGTGCAAAATACGCTCACACACACACACTGGTGGAAACGACAATGCTAGTAATAAAAGAGAAACAGAGAGACAGAGAGAGATAACTTGAGCTCTCATGTTGTAATGGATATAATGGATAATCAGACAGAGAAGGACAGACAGACACAGATAGAGACAAACAGAGAAACAAAGACAGAGAGACAGACAAGCATACAGGCAGAGAGTCGGAGACAGACGTATGAATAGATAGATAGACAAACAGACAGACATGCAAACGGAACTACAAGCGTGATGGTCTTTACTATGCATGCTCTCAAGGCCTACTTGGGATGGGCAGCTCGGTTAATCCTTAAAGTCCTTCGTACAGACCACATCAAACCCAACCTCAATACCATACAATGGCTTCCAATCGAGGCAAGAATAAAGAATAAAATATTTAAAAAGAATATAAATAATTAAATATATTTATAAATTTAAAAAGGAATAAAATTTAAATACATAAATATATATAAAATTAAAAAAGAATTAAAAGATAATATATTTATTAATAAGTATATAATTAAAATAATTAATACTAATATATATAAAATTGCTGTGCTCTCTCACTTGTTTTTCAATAAATGATGTCCATCATCTCTGGGTCCCGGCAATTACCTATTCTTCTTGATTCGCGTTCACTGTGCTCACCCTCCAGGTCTTCTCTGTTTCCTCTTCTGACAAACTTTAATCTTTCTATTCCTCGTAAAACAAACATAGACATATGGTGATGAACGTTTCTTTCGTTCAGTGCCCCTTCCAATACTGGAAACACCCTTGCCATAGAACTTCTTCTGCTAAAATCTTTCCAAAAAACCCGCTCTTTTTTTTTTTTAAAACTCACTCTTCAAAGCAAAAATATTTCTGAAGTGAACCGAAAGACGAACCCTGCCTTTTTAAAACTATTGCCCCGAAAGTACCCCCCCGTGTTTGTGGGCCCACCCCCCCCGCCGACACCCCACATGCCAAATGACTGAGTGGAAGACCCGCCACCGAGGATTAGTAATATTTTAGTAGTTTATTTAAATATTATTACATTTATGCAGATTTAAATAGATGTGTTGTGAGAAAAAAAAAAAAAAAAAAAAAAAAAAAAAAAAAAAAAAAAAAAAAAAAAAAAAAAAAAAAAAAAAAAAAAAAAAAAAAAAAAAAAAAAACAAAAAAAAAAAAAAAAAAAAAAAAAAAAAAAAAAAAAAAAAAAAAAAACAAAAAAAAAAAAAAAAAAAAAAAAAAAAAAAAAAAACAAAAAAAAAAAAAAAAAAAAAAAAAAAAAAAAAAAAAAAAAAAAAAAATTGAAAAGTTTTTTAGAAAGTGATGAGAAAGTAAAGAAAGTTTCAAAAAAAGTAAAAAAGTGGAAAAAAAAAAAAAAAAAAAAAAAAAAATTTGGATTGAAAAGTTTCAAATTCAATTCCAAAAACAAAAGTCCCCCAATTATATCTATTTTATTGAGGGAAGGTTACAAACATCGAGCTTTGAGTGAGTAGTGACGGAACAAGTGGGAAAGGAAAAGTAAAAAAAAAAAGTGGAAATAAAAAGGAAAAAAAATAAAAAAAAAAAAAAAAAAAAAAAAAAGTAAAAAAAAAAAAAAAATAAAAAAAAGATATATTTTTATTAAATTTATTTATTTTTTTAAATTTTTTATTAAATATTTAAAACTGTGACAATAGAAATATTGAATGTTCTCACGGCACACTGCAATTTGAATTATACATGAATCGGTTTGGAATAATGTGTGTCAATAATAATGGAAGGAAAAAAAAATTTTTTGTTTTTTTTTTTTTTTTAAATTAAAAAGGGGATTAGTGGTGAGAGGGTTTGGTGGAGTGGAAAAAAGGGAATGAGTTCTGACAGTGGACCATGACAAATTTGTTTTTTTTTTTTTTTAAAGTTATTATTTTGGCCTTATTAAGTTATTCCTTCCTTATAAAGTTATTTTGCAATTTCAAAATTCTTATAACTATGCTTTCTCAAAACACATGTGTGCACACATAATAATGATATATCATTATAGAGAAACCAAATTAAAAAAAAAAAAAAAATATTAAGACATTTCTAATCAAGCATTTAGCATATTTTTAAAAAAGTACCCATCAGAAGGAAAGAAAGAAGTTTAGCAAAAAATTATCCATTTTTTTAACCAAAGATAGGCAATTTGGCGATCTTTTGAAATTAAAAAAAAACAAAAAACTAACTGACAAACACGCCACACACCTTTTCTTTTGTCATAGTCAGGAACAGGAAATGCAGGAAAAAGATAAAGGTGTAGACGGGTCACGGTTACAAGCGTGATGGTCTTTACTATGCATGCTCTCAAGGAAAAGTCGCGGTTTTTCCAACACCGGATTCGACCATAAAGAATAAAAGAAAAGAAAAGTAATCTTTGCAGCAGCAGGCAGTGGCCATTGATCCTGTTATTCCATCAACTCTGTGAGAAGAAAACTCATCTTTCTCTGCTGACACTTCCATCACCCTAACTCTTCCATGGCTTCTTTCTCTCCCCACCCCCATCACCCATTTCCATCCCCACGCTTCACCTCTACCCCCACCACAGCACACCATCTCTCTCTGTCTCTCTCTCTCTCTCTCTCTCTCTCTCTCTCTCTCTCTCTCTCTCTCTCTCTCTCTCTCTCTCTCTCTCTCTCTCTCTCTCTCTTTCTCTCTCTCTCTCTCTCTCTCTCTCTCTCTCTCTCTCTCTCTCTCTCTCTCTCTCTCTCTCTCTCTCTCTCTCTCTCTCTCTCTCTCTCTCTCTCTCTCTCTCTCTCTCTCTCTCTCTCTCTCTCTCTCTCTCTCTCTCTCTCTCTCTCTCTCTGTTTGTGCCACCTCCAACAGCCTAAGCTACTGAACCAGACTTAATTTTAATTATAACGATTATCATAATTAGCATTTATAGCGCCAAATCTTAAAAGAAGCCCTAATAATAAATAAATAAACGACACAAATATATTATACACACACACGCGCGAAAGGGAGTTGGCAGAACGGAGAGGTAAAGGGAGTTTATTCCAAGTGGAGGGGGCCTAGAAAGAGAAGGAGCGTTCGCTAAGGATCATGGTGCGGCAACGAGGGATCTGGAGGAGAGAAGTGTCAGAAGAGGAGCGTAACTGTCTAAGAGGTGTGTAAAGGTTCAGAAGATCAGGGAGATAAGGAGGAGCCAGACCATTCAGGGATTTGTGACAGAACTTGTATTCGATACGCCTTCCGACAGGAAGCCAGTGAAAAGATTCAAGCATTGGTTTAGAGTGAGATAATTTGGAACACCTCAGTACAAGGCGAGCAGCATTGTTCAGAATTTTCTGCAATTTAGCGAGGAGATTTTGTGGGCAACCAGCAAGAAGGGAATTGCAGTAGTCTAAGCGAGAGAGAACAAAGGCAGAGATAAGAGTTTTGGTGGCGTCTTCAGAGAGAAGATGATGAACAGAAGCAATGCGATGGAGTTCCAGATAGCAAGCACGACAGACAGAGGAAATTTGAGTTTGAAAAAAAAAATGTTTGGTCCAGTGTGAAGCCAAGATTGCGAACGCTTGCAGAAGTCTGAATGAGAGAGTTCTCTAGTTGGATATAAATAGGGGTCGAGTTTATAGACAAAAGTCTCTTGGGGACAATAATTTCAGTCTTGTCGTTGTTAAGTTGGAGTTTGTTGTCAGTCATCCAAGCCTTGATGTCAGAAACGCATGACTGAGTTCATTCAATGATAGAAGGAGGCTGAGAGATATCGCCAGACCTGTAAACCAGGGCCTGTATTCACGTTGAGATAGCATGAGACTTAGCATGATGCTAACTTAGAAGCTCTTCCAATGTTCTATAGGATTTAATAGGACTTTTGGAAGAGCTTCTAAGTTAGCATGATGCTAAGTCTCATGCTATTTCAACGTGAATACAGGCCCTGGTTGTCATCAGAAAAGCAGTGGTGGGAGATGGCATGGTGAGTAGCAATGTTACAAATAGGTTGTGTGTAAAGAAGGAAGAAACAAAAGGTACGTTATTGTCCACGAACAACTGGCTTGCAAGATGTTCTTGTTACTCTACTTTGGAAGGTTTCACATGACCATGCTCTGTCACTAACCCACATTGCATCCCGTTTGTCCCCCCCCCCCCCCCCCCCTTCTTTTTATAGGCCTACATTGTTTTGCATTTTGACCGGTTTTATGTTAAAGGTGGACCCTGACGGATGAGTTTTTGCAAGGAACACGTTGAGATCACCAGAAAGACAGCCTTTTCAAAGACCGGCACACTCGCTTTGCTCTGGTTTCCTTAAAATCAAACCGTCAAAACGGCGATTCCTCCTTGGCGGAGGTGCCGGAGAGAGAAGCCATTTTGGATGGGGTGGGTGGGGGCCAAACCCATTGTGGTATGAAGCTATTTCCTTTGCTGTCAGCGAAACTCTTTTAGATAAACTGCATAAAATGTTAAACAAAAGATAAATAAAAAGGCTTGTACGTGTATTGCCAAAAAATCGTGCAAACAATTTGGTCGCCATTACAAAAGAGACGGCACACGCCTTCTCTTCCAGTGAAATAATTTGACTTCCAGCACCTCCGCCAAGGATAAATCGCCGATTTGACGGTTTGATTTCTAGGAAACCACAGCAAAGTGAGTGTTGAGATCTCTGTAAATTGTGGTTTCATGGTGATCTCGATGTGTTTCTTGCAAAAACTCATCCGTCAGGGTCCACCTTTAAAAATGTTTTTAATTCTGTCGTTATTGGAAACTACATTCCATCTTCGAGGGCCATGTTGAACTTAAAGAGATCCGCGTCGTTTTAATTAAGTGTGAAAACTCAATGCCATAGTAATAAAAATAGAGATCGATTGGGACAACCAAGCTGATGCAAACATTAGTGTCATTGCTAAATGTTTGTTTGTTTTGTTCCTTAAGTTCATTTCGCTAATGAAAGTACTTTATCTAAGGAAGTTTGAATACAATTTTAATAAGCAATCACTTAAAGCAAGTGCCTAAACGTACAATGCATTCATAACATTTGACAACCAAGAACGCGTTTCATAGCTACATGTTTTTTCCTCGCTTGACAAAGTCGCCCATACTATTGCGAACAAGCTTGCAAGACGAAGGCCTATG
>CM065681.1:86671054-86688554 GCA_017654935.2 Phymorhynchus buccinoides
GTCGACTTATGGCGATAATTTGACCGCCAGGGGGCAGTCAATCCACTAGGGGCTTATCACGCTATATTCTTATTTGGGCGTAGTGAGAGAGAGAGAGAGAGGGAGGGTGGGACTCCTCCCTCTCTCTCTCTCTCTCTTTATCCCCAACTAAGAATATAGAGAGGATTAGCCCCACTCGAGCGTTATGCCACCTGGCGGACAAAAGAGTCAGCTAAGTCGCTCATTAGAAAGAGAGTATTCACCCTTTGTTCAATTTCGTTAATGATGAGGTATGTGGGTTTTTTTAGGAAAAGTATTTGTTAATACTGATGGATGGGAGCGAAAGCCCCAAACTTCTCTTTCTCTTTGACAGCGAGTCCGGCCCTCCCGTGGACATCAGCTCCGTGGCCCATCCCCGGCTGTCGGTGGACGCCATCTGGGAGGCCACCAGCCTCAACTACGACGTCACCCAGCTGGGGTCCCCGGGCCCCGGCCCCGGTCCGCGCCGGGGGTCACTCAAACAGCTGGACATCTGAAGACTGAAGCGGTGAGGGGCCCAGGAGAGCCGAGGAGATTCAGCGAAATGAGTAAAGGGAAAGAAACTGTCCAGAAATTAGCTCCCTCCGTCTGAAGATTGAAACGGTGAGGCTAAGGAGAGGAGATAGCGAAATGAATAAAGGGGAAGAAACTCTCCACTAATTAACTCCCTCCGTCTGAAGATTGAAACGGTGAGGCTAGGAAGAGGAGACGGCAAAATGAATAAGGGGAAGAAACTGTCCATTAATTAACTCCCTCCGTCTGAAGACTGAAATGGTGAGGCTATGGAGAGGAGACGGCAAAATGAATAAGGGGAAGAAACTGTCCACTAATTAACTCCCTCCATCTGAAGATTGAAATAGTGAGGCCAGGAGAGGAGACAACGATTAGCGAAATGAATAAGTGGGCAAAACTCTCCACTAAGTAACTCCCTCCACCAAAGTTATTTTCCAACAACCTAAGGGTGAAGCTAGGTTTGTTTCCCGTACTTTGCTAGGCGGGGGTTGTTGAAAATAGCTTTGGTGGAGGGGGTTAATTAGTGGGAGAGTCTCTTCCCCTTATTCATTTCAGCTGGGCATCTGAACAGGAGAAGGATGAAGAGGAGGAGGATATTGGGGAAGAAGAAGAAGAAGAGGAGAAGGAGAAGGGGACCGTCTTCAGGAATATCGTCCTTAAGAGGCAACGCCTAATAGGACGATAAACTCACCATCAAGAGAAGGGGGTGAGAGGAAGAGAAGAAGAAGAAAGAAGAGGGGGGGGGGGGGGAGAAGAAGAAGAAGAAGGGGGGGAAGGAGAGATTGAGGAAGAAGAAGAAGAGGAGGAGGAAGAAGAGGAGGGGAGGAGGAGGAGGGAGAAGGGGAGTAGTCCTTAAGGGCAGGTTGACGGGGAAAAAGGACAAAGAAGAAGAAGAGAGAGAGGAGGAGATTGAGGAGGAGAAGAGATTGGAGGAGGATAGGGGAAGGAGGAGGGGAGGAGGAATAGGAAGAGGAAGAGGAGGGGAGGAGGAGGAGAAGTAGGAGGAGGTTGAGGGGGAAAAAGACAGAAGAAGAAGAAGAAGAGGAGGAGGAGGAGGAGGAGGAGATTGAGGATGAAGGAGAAGAAGAATGGAGGGGAGGAGGAGGAGGAGAGATTGAGGAAGAAGAAGAAGAGGAGGAGGAGGAGGAGGAGAAGTAGGAGGAGGTTGAGAGGAGGAGAGAAGAGGAGGAAGGAGGAGAGAAGAAGAATAGGAGGAGAGGAGGAGGAGGGGAGATTGAGGAAGAAGGAGAAGAGAAGGTTGATGAGGAAGAAGACGAAGAAGAAGAAGAGGAGGAAGATAAAGAGGAGGAGATTAAGGAAGAAGAAGACGAAGGAGGAGGAGGAGATTGAGGAAGAAGAAAATGTAAATAAAAAACCATCATACAGTCTGAGGAGGGGGGGGCACCATACCTAGTCACTTTTCCCGTCTTCTGTTGTGCGTACAATGTGATTATGTTTGTGTCATTCACTGTGATGTAATAATTCTGTTATTGAAGAGGATTCGATTTTGCCAGTTGATGTGAGTGTAGGTCTTGAGTTTTCTTTGTATCGTTTTGTAATGATTTCGTCTCAAGGGCTTCCAGAAAGAAACCAACGTTTCTTGAATCTTCCCTTTTGTTCCGTTTCAAAGACCCCACGACCCGAAGAATTTTCTGTCTAAACATTCATAGAGATCACCGAGAGAAGTCGTTCTGCACAAACCGCATCACGCAGTTTCCTCTGGTTACCCACACATCGAGCGTCAAAGGTGGTCATTTTTACCTGGATTTTTTGTTGTTGTTGCCAGATGTGATGACTCCCATGGCGATTGCCCCCACATTCAAAAACGAAACAGCACTTTGAAGAGCAGCCTCAATTTGAATTTGGGGGCATTTGTATGTGGGTCACACCTGGCCAGAAAAAAAATGAAGTACAGTGGAACCTCCCTTTTAAGACCTTCAAAAATCATCCAAAATGAGGTCTTAAATGGGAGGGAGTTGTATAAGGGATGTCATTTGAATACTTACAAAGAAGGGCAATGTTTCAGAGAAGTAAGTCTTCTCGTGTGATGGAGTCTTAACAGGGGGGAGGAGGGGTGTCTTATAAATGTTTCACTGTATGTTCTTGTTTTATATTTTAAAAGCGTATTCTGTTCTATCTTCTTCTTCGTTCGCTCAGACAGTTTCCTGTCATATGAGCGTAGATGCGTCATGCTGCCGTTATGCGCCTAACTCAGAAATAGATAGGCCCAGCATGTCCGACTTCGGTTTGTAAGAATTTATAGAAAAAAGGCAGGAGAATGGACCAGTGAGATAGAAAGATAGCAGATGACAGTAAGCAAAGGGAAAAAGCAGAGTCAAAGAGAGTGACAGAATTAGAGGAAGTTACAAGCACTGAACTTCCAGAAGGTGGGGGAACTATTTGTACAAAAGACCCCCCGGTATCCCCACGGGGGAAATTATGTTCTATGAAGCATAGTGTTCTTGGATGATGGTTGCACATTTTAAAAGCATTATAATGCATGATGATGAGCGTGCGTGCACACACACACGCACACGCACGCACGCACACACACGCACACGCACACGCACACACACACACACACACTTTTGGGGACGTGTGCATTTTGTTGTCATTTTTGTATTGACGTTCCAGTTATCTTTATTGTATACTACCGATACCTTTCTGTTAAGAATAAAAATGTCATCATCTTCACAAAGATTAAACTTTTCTTCTTCTTTTCTTCGGGGGGGGGTGGGGGTGGGGGGGGGGGGTGGGGGTGGGTGGCAGTAAAATAAACTGCATCATTTTACTGTTTTACCAGACTGAAAGACCCTCCACGTCACGTGCCACATTCCCTCTTATGCTTGGAAGATTTCTCTATAATATTTCTTAACAGCGATAAGAGAGAAAACACGTGAAAACCATGGTTTTGACACGTGGTGCGGTGGGTCTTTAAATTACAAGATAGCTAGAGTAAGAGTTTTGGTGTTTTAAAATGTATATTTCTTTGAATGTTGTTGATGGGTGGAAGTATGTTGAATAACTGTCATTGTTAAATGTTACCAACGTTTCTGCCGATGTTTCATATTGACCAACATTCATTTTGGTGGTTACTTGATTCGTACTCAGTCTATGTCCCTTTATTTACACCAATCACCAATGGCTTTCGTCATTGGTATTGAAGTTTGGGAAAACGGTACAGTGAGAGTTAGGCCGGGTTCACATTAGACGCGTAAGTTTCGTACGGAAAGCCCTAAATAAGTGGAAGAAAGAAGGATACAAGTTTACGCATAATTATAGGGGAAATTCGGACACGTGCGCAAATCTGTTCCCTTCTTTGTTTCACTTATTTATGGATTGCGCACGAGTTTCCGCATGGAATATCCGCTTGTGTGTGTACACGGCCTTAGGGCCTGTGCACATTAGATCCGCAATCCTCAAGTTCCGTGCAGAATCCCCATTCGCTTATATAACAAATAAGCGGATGGTATTGCTGATGAGCTTCCGTGTCCGCTTATTGGCTCAAATGGCTTTTATCATTGGTTGACGTTAGCCTGTATGTAGTAGGGGCCAACAGTAACATGAGAGCTGTACAATAGATGATTTTCTACAGTAATGGAAAATCATGCTACAGTTTAGTCTCTTGTGGAAGACTGACTCTCAAACAGACGGGGGCCTTTGCATCGGCTCTGGTGCTGCAGTCAAAGGGATGGGATGGCCTTTGGGGACCTTCCCCAACGCCCAGCTGTCCTGAAATCCCTTTTAGCCGAGAGAGTGGGGATGCACCCTGGGCAAGGCATCTCCACTCTAAGCAAATTCTTGCCCAGTCCGCCAGAATAGCAGCTGCCCCCTCTGCTATCTGGTAGTCATGGTCGGAAACGACTGACTGGCATACAAGCGAATACGATTTCCGTGCGGAACTTGTGGATTGCGGGTCTACTGTGCACACAGTGCACCGATAGTTTGACCACTGGTTTTCTACAGCAACATGGTGGTGGTGTACTTTGAGACTAACATTGACCCTCAAACACAAGGCGTTCAAGACTGCACTTGGTCATCTCCAAACATGGAACACTCAATTTTTTTAGTCGTTTTATTTTTTGTGTATTTGACAGTTTAAGGTTTTGGTTAGGGTTAGGGTTAGGGTTAGGGCTAGAGTCAGCTTAAATTAAGATTGAATGGCTAAAAGATACACATTCTAAAGTTTCGCTGAAAACCTGACATTGTCACGCGATTGGCGTCACTTTCCATATTTGGAGATGACCAAGTGCAGCACTGAACGCCTTGTCCCTCAAACTAGGAGACATTAGCACTGGGTCCATCCAAGTGCTGCCCAAAAGCCTAAATGTCACAAAGAGTGATTACTTCGCAGCCTACCAACCTGGCAAAGAATGAAGCCAACTTTCTTACTTCCCGCCTGGAAGGTGAAAAGGTGGAAGGTGGGAAGTGTTAAGTATGGTAACAGAGGCAGTGAGTTCCACTTTGGAATCTTTCGTTCCTTCGTTTTTGGGGTGTTTTTTACGGATGGCTTGATGAAAAAAAAAGCATGGTATTTGCTTCTTCAATGTTCCATCTGGAAATAAAAGTTTGACTTGATTTGACTTGACAATGATCCCCATCTGTAGTGTAGGTGAAAGGGTGGGAGTTTAAAAAAGAAACCGGCTTCAGTCAGCTGCGGAGTTTTCAATCTTAGTATTATTCAGGCTTTTGGGTGCTGCAGTCTACGGGATTGGTTGGCCTTTGGTCGATGCCGACTGTCCTGATATAATGTTCCCTGGGGGAGAATGTGATGCGATATAGTAATTAGCATTTATTTAACATGGATATGCCTGTCCACAATCATCAACACTCATGTCTATTCAACCCCACCCTACCCCTCTCATCTGTCACACAAACGAAACTACACACACACACACACACACCACACCACACACACACACACACACACACACACACACTTTCATAGACAACCCCATTTGGCCTGTTAAATACAAATCTTTTATTCAAAGTCCCTTAAAATATTGATCTTCATAGTCATACATGTTTCAATCATTATGTTTTTGCAAGAAATTTTTATTCAATCCCCACCCCCACCCGCACCCAAAAAAGTATGATTATTGACCAAATTAAAAACAAATCAAGCTTTTATTTAAAGGGTAACAAAAAATCACAAACACCGCCCTGTTTGTAGATACGATTTTTAACCGATAAAGAAGTCAACAGACAAAAAGAAAGAAAAGAAAATATCCACGAGTCTAGTCACGTCTTAAGTACAAGAAATCCAATTGAGAAGCACACACGATATGAAATGATTCAGTACACGGTTCGCGTCAAGATAAACAGTCACACCGAATCCTCCTCGCGCACACTTATTAATCACTTCCAACCCTCATTTAGTGGTCTTTCATGCTCTTGATCGGAATACCATCCTCATCATCCTCATCCTAGTCATCCACAGAGCGAGCGAGCTGTACAAAGCCCATTGAAAAGTGCAGAGATGGGGAGGGTATACATAGGGTAGGTAGCGTGACTGACAGGAGTGGGGTAGGACAGCTTAAAGCGAAGACACTGTCATGCAGTTTATGACCAAATGTACACATATTCTTCTTCTTCTGCATTCCCAGGCCATATGGCCATAATGGGTAAGGAACGTATATGTCCGGTTTTCAGTTTGCACTGGTCTCCCCGCTGCGTACAGCCGACACATTCCGATTTCGGAGGAGCTCAAAGGAGACAAATTATTTGGAATATTTTTTTTTTTAAGGCAGGAGAATGGGCCAATAAGTCGGAAAGAGAGTGGATGGTAGAAAGCAGAGGGAAAAGGCAGAGTCAAAGAGAGTGGCAGAATAGAGGAAGCTACAAGCACAGAACTTCCAGAAGGTGGGGGAACTAGTTTTACGAAAGACCCCCCGTATCCCCACGGGGAACACACATATAAAGATGCCAGTGTGTAATATAGATCACTTGCGCTCCATGTATTTGTCCGTCAGCGTTCTAGGCCCGCTCTATGTTTGCGGCAGGGGGAAAACCAACAGTATTGCGGGTGAGAGAAATACTATTCCACAATGGTGCAATAAGCTACATAATCCATCCTCGGAAAGTCCATTCCCAGAAACCTGACTAAAACACAAAGCTCGTTACAAAAAGGTGATTTCTGCTTTGATTGGCCACACAGGGAACAAGTCCATGATTGTTTTAGAAACAATATGTGCACCAAGCAACAGGCAGGCATGCACGCAACGAACAGATGTGTGTTAACATCCACACGCCTAAGATTAACCCTTTTGCCGCCGATGTTGCATTTCTGCACCACACTGTTTTAACACCCATGTCACCAAAACTAGGCATGCAATTAGGCTCTGCTATCCAATAACCTCATGTTGTCAAAGTTGGGACATTGTGAAAGGCCTTATTCATGTCATAGTGGGATTCACAGTCTGGCAGACACCAAGTTTTCTTTACCCAGATAAGTTTCACAGAAATTTTGGGCTGAACATTGGCTGGCGACGAAAGAGTTAAGATAAAAAAAATGTCTTATAAGTAAAGTAAAGGGCCCGTTTCGTGATCAGATACAGTGTCATTCAGCATGACTTTCCACTCAATAAGGAAGAGTAACATTGTAAGAGACTAGGTCATTGGTTAAGTCAGAAAGAAAAGGGACCCCAAATGAACTACAAAGGGCCAGAAAATACGACGAATTCCACAGCATCGTTTGAAAAGAAACACTCAACACTATCAAATCAAATATGAAATAGTGAGGCTAAGAGAGAGGATGTAGTGAAATGAATAAGGGGAAGGAACTTCTCGCAATTAACTCCCTTTTACCAAAGTTATTTACGGCATCTATTCGCCTAGCAAAGTGAACGTAGCTGCCACGTTACAGACCCAAGATGAACGGAAACGTTACTTTTAGTTTATTGCTTACAGCAGGGACTTACCCCAGTACATTTCAGACTGGGTCCAAATTTCACAGCACTTGAGGATGAACTTGGGTCTGTGTTGTTGTGGCAGCTACTTTCACTTTGCTAGGCGAATAGGTGCCATAAATAACTTTGGTAAAAGGGAGTTCATTAGGTATTAGGTACTTTATAGTCACAGAGGCGTCTCTGCGAAATTCAGGCTGCTCCCACCTGGAGAGCGCGTCGCAGCCAGAGGCGCGCCACCCAATTATTTTTTTTTGCATGCGATTTTTGTCATTAATGAGGGAGGGATTTTGACCAAATGACAACTTTTTTGTTGCCACTGGGTTTAACGTATGCTAAGTGCATGGGCACATGGGACCTCGGTTTATCGTCTCATCCGAAAGACGAGAAGTTCCTTCCCCTTATTCATTTCGCTATAAAAATCAGTAAGATTTCGATGCATTTCTTATTATGGCGTTACTTTTTAGTTTATTGCTTATCCCAGTACATTTCTGACGGGGTCCAAATTTCACAGCACGTGAGCTGCACGTTGTCATGTTTTGATATCACTGTCCACATCTTTGTGATACTGGTGTCATCATTTGTAAAATAATCCATTCTGCGCATGGACTATTGGCACTACATTCGTAAACATACTAATGAAAATCAATGCTTGAGGAGTGGTTGTTGTCCAAATGTGATAAAGAGACTTCTAAACAGAAAGTTTGTCAAGTTTTCTTCTTCTTCTTTTTTTTTCTCTCCAGGTATACACATCAACCGCATAATTATCCAAAGTATAATTTTGTGACACGAAGATGCATTGCACACAAAGACATCAGCACTGTACAACATGCACGCACATGCACACACAGGAACATGAATGACAAAATGTACAGCTGACAACTTGAATACCGTGGCATCATATAAAGCAACTGCACTCACTGCCTCAATCCACCACCACCCCCCCCCCCCCCCCCCCCCCCCCCCCCCCCACCCCAGCCCTCTTCCTGAACGACTGCCCTCCCCTGAACAGAAAAAAGACAAAGAGCACAGGAACCAGCAATGGATGGTGTTCACGCCACCAAAAACAACAACAAAGTGTAGAGTGGCACAGAGGTAACGCGTTCGCCTCGTGTCAAGTAAACCCGAGTTCGAACCTGGGTACAGGGGATTTTTTCCTCTCACTTTACACAAGGCCTTACGGTCTGAACAACATGGAGTCTCTCGGATGAGACGATAAACCGAGGTCCCATGTGCCCATGCACTTAGCACACGTTAATCCCAATGGCAACGAAAAAATTGTCATTTGGTCAAAATTTACACCCCCCCCCCCCCCCTTCCTCATCAGTCACACAAAAAATCGCAAGCAATCGACGCGCTCTCCAAGTGGAAGCAACCCGAATTTCACAGAGACGTCTCCATGACTATAAAGTACCCAATACTTAATACCAAAGAAAAGCGTGCATGTTGCTCTTGTTTAGCTGTGAACACAAGGCAATACTCACATTTTTGCGCTCTAGGAGAATATTGACTAAAAAAAAAAAAGAACCAGCTGAGTGAGCTGTCTGTTCAATAAATGATTTCCATTATTGGCAAAAATGTAAATGTTGCCCAGAACACAACCCGTTTCCTTTTGTCCTGTTGTTATTATCGGCCACTGCACAAACTGGCACAAATCCCACAAGAGAGAGAGAGAGAGAGAAAGAAAAAAGAAGAATACAAACGCAGGAATAATCCACCCTCACTTTGGCATCATCATCGTCAGAGTTCCTAAAAACCCTGTGGTCACAACGCCTTCAAACGGCATATATCACCAGCAGGGGCAAACAAAATTAAAAAATTGGTGACGAAAACATGAGCAGCTACAAGTACAATGTATTTAAAGCACTGATATTTATGTCCAATACATATAATGATAATACAATATCACAAAACACAAAAGCATCTTCTTTCAAAGGTTTATGCTTGACATTACATTTTTTTTTGGGGGAAAACTCAATTGTTTATAACAGATCAAAAGGTTATCACCTCCTTCGGTTCAAGTTGCAAGGAAAATGAAACTAAATAGATATTGACTATAAATCTTTTTCGAAGCAATTTTTGAGTTGAACATTCAAGCTTAAACGCTTGAAAAGGAATACATTTGCAGTAGCAAAACGCGAAAATATAGGAATAAAAAACACTTGAGTCACTATATAATAAATAATTCAAATGTTGTGGTTTTTGCTCTGTCTTGGTATAAGAGGCTAATGGGGCGAAACAGCCTAACTTATAAATAAGTGGGAACCACCTTTAACTTAAAGAGTTCTAAAAGGTTTTTCTTTGCAATTTAGAGCTTCTGATAAATGTTAATTGCAGGATGTATTTTATTCCTCAATGTAAACATCATGAGCAATACAATGGAAAGATTCAACTTGGCTACATTTTGCAAACTGGACGCTCTATCTACACACACACACAGACACACACACACGCACACACACGCACACGCACACACACGCACACACACACGCGCACACACACACACACACACACATCAGGTAACTACATAGTGCGACCCAACTACATTCACAGTGCCGGTAAGTAAATTATGGCAAAACCCATTCTGGCAGCTTACAGCTTGTTTTTCCCTGACTTGGTGTGCTTTTCCCCTCGTTTGAACTCCATTCTGATGTGCGACTAATCACCTTTGGCGTTAATTAAACATGCAACTATAGCAATGATGAACTATGACCCTGTACAAACCTTCACAACCAAAATGCTACCTGGTGGCAATCAAAGCCGAACTAAAATATTTGAGAAAACAAATCCTGTTTCGAAACATCAATAACAGTCATGTCCACATCTGTGACCCTAGCAAAAATACAAATAAAAAGTGATTTTAAAAACACAGTTTACAACTTAAGCACATATTAAATAAAACAAATTGTTTTAAAAATGAAATTGAAAGTGTAACTAAAGTGCATTTATACACAATGGACAATAAAGAAACTTATGACTACATGTTTTTCTTTTCTTTCGAAGTTTGCCTTTGTGACAGACAGAACATTATCGAAAAAGAAAAAATCGTTTTTTGAAACTTGAAAAATCATTTGCTGCTGCCTAGGTTTATGGCAACAAACTGATGGACCCTGCATCTGGTAGTATCAAAACATACCCACATAAAACTTAACAAATAAATGGGCTAAAAAAATTAAAAAAGCACCCTCATTGTACGCTTCAACCATAACTGATTTTTTAATGTCTGAGGATCTGTGTGCAAAAACATGATGTAGGGTTTTAAAAAAACAAAAAAACAAAAACAAAAAACACGCCAAATGAACGTTTGACGTACTGTCCTACTCAAAAGTATTACCGGTAGCAGATTAGCTACAAAAACCCAAAACAAGAACAAATATAATTTGGCTTGTGTAAGCTTCAATCATTATTATTATGATGTTGTTCAGGGAATTACGCAAACACCAAGGAACAGACCCCTGTCAGTTATATTGTCTGGATCCTCCTGATCTCTGTTACTCACAACCTGAATTTTAAACCTTTAGCGCAAACATCCGCCAAGAAATAGCCGTTTTTCCTTATTTATGTGTGGGCTGAACATCAGGAAAAGTAAAGAGGACCTGTGAGTGTCAAATGGGAAGTAATTATAATAGGAGTGACGGGCTGGACTGGCTTACTTCCCTTGGACTATAAACTAAAAGCGAAATGAGACACTGGACACTGGAAAACTTTATTTGACAAGGATAAAGATTTTAGGCGATGCCTATTCTTACTGTCCTTGGATAAAAGAAAAACAAATTTTAAAAACAAAAACAATTAAAATGGACTAGTAACATGAAAGTAAGAGAGAGAGAGAGAGAGAGAGAGAGAGAGAGAGAGAGAGAGAGAGAGAGAGAGAGAGAGAGAGAGAGAGAGAGAGAGAGAGAGAGTGTGTGTGTGTGTGTGTGTGTGTGTGTGTGCGCGCGAGGCGTAGCGAGGTTTGCTAGTCATACATAAAATGAACAAAAGTGTTCTCAACTCTACCCTATGTAAATTCCCAGGGGTATGAAAAAATGCAACAACAAAAAAAGAGATACAAAAATGAAGTGCTGTAAAGCTCTACACACTCGAGGTAGATTATGTTCCACATACTACAGCACTGTAGTCCTTGGATTAGAAAAACAAATGCAACTTAAATCAACAAAACCATTTATAATCAGATTTTTCCTTAATTTATCTTATACATAACTATCCCACTGAATCTAGATCTATTTGTAATCTTCTTATAATCAAAGAACAGTAATGTAAGTTATTTATCTATTTTCAAATCCTGTTTGAAACGTTGACTAAACAGAACCGTGACTGTCATTTTAAAAAGAAAAAGAAACAGTTGTCAGAAGAACACTTTGCATTAACAAAGTCACGCAAACCTGGTGCAAGCTTAGCAACCCAGCGGGATTTTAATTCTTGCAATTTCACATCAGCTGAACAAAATGTTGTTTCATTTTAAAAGGAATCAAACGCTTTTCCTCTTTAACAGAATTTCAACAAAGTTTACATCAAATCATTGCAAGTTTTATCATAATTATTTTTTCTAAATGTTGTGATCTTGATTTTTTTTTTAAAAGCTGGAAAATGAGTTGAATTATTGCTCATAATTATTAGAGTGAAGAAATGGGTGGGTGAGCGTATTTTGTTAAATTTTATGGGTAAGTGCTGGTGGTTTAAAAACAAAGCAAAAACTGGTGTGTTTTAATGCAACATTATTTTGATTTTACAACATTACATTTTCTAAATTTCAAAAAATGTAAAATATATACACACCAACCATTGCAAACTGTATACGCAGTTTATGTAGATCCATACCGCCCTGACAAAAAACACTGAAGCAGTTGTTAATGTTTTTAACTGGGTGTAAAATATGAAACAAAGTCTAAATCATACTAGATCAAAGAAATAGAAATCACATATGCAAACACCACAATTTGTTTACCAACGGCTCACAAATATACACACACACAAAACCACCTGCAATATTTTGTTAGCAGTTATAAAACTTATAACCCCCACCCCTCCCCTGAAACAATAATACCAACTAAATCGTGAACATTAGACATGCAAAGTGGTGCTCAATCAATCATCAATATCATCATCGTTCCGTCGACTTGTAGAACAATACAGTGATACATAATTATACAGTCGGAAAATAAATATGCTACAAAGCAAATGCTATGCATGTACATAATACACAGAACAGTTGCATTTCCACACATGTATTAAACAGAACAGTCAAGTACATGGTAATCCAACCTGGCATACAGTTTTACAAGTGATACGCCAACAAGGCGTCCCCCCCCCCCCCCCCCCCAAGACAAATCTACGACCAAACATTTACTAGTTACAAAAAACTGATTTGGACAAGAGATGACAAAAATTAAAAAGATGGCAGTTACTAAAAGAAACCTGCTAACCGTACATTTCACCATTGATTGACAAAAGCTTTTTTAACAACAAAAAATCAGCCATCAAACACAGAGTTTGTGTCAACAACACATTTTCAAAGCTCATCCCCTGTAAACGCCAACATAAAGTGGCAACTCATGTAAAATACTATCGGTGACTCTCTGAAGAAAAAGAAACACCATCAATCGATCACATGTTAATCCGTCAGCCAGTCCGAGCCATTCATTCAACTAGTCACTAACCCTTGTTTGAAAGCCAACAACCATTTCCCCTCTGACCAGGCCAACAAATAGCGAGAAAATAAAACATCTTCTGTTCACTGGGCTCCACAGTCTGTCCTTTCTTTGTCCATTTTCCTCCTTCTTTGTCCCCCCCTTCTTTTTCCATTCAATCCCTTCATTTTCATTTCTTTCCCTTACATCCTTTGTTCCTCCTCCTCAACACATACGGTTCTGCAAGTCAATGTCCAAGCACTGCGAACGAACTCTTCTGTTTGTTCACTTTGTGCAAAAGCTTTTTGACCATGACAATAACAAACAAACTAATCGCAATAACATGCACACAGAATCTAGCTTTCTGACCATGACAATAACAAACAAACTAATCGCAATAACATGCACACAGAATCTAGCTTTCTGACCATGACAATAACAAACAAACTAATCGCAATAACATGCACACAGAATCTAGCTTTCTGACCAGACAATAACAAACAAACTAATCGCAATAACATGCACACAGACTTTCTGACCAACAAAACAAACAAACTAATCGCAATAACATGCACACAGAATCTAGCTTTCTGACCATGACAATAACAAACAAACTAATCGCAATAACATGCACACAGAATCTAGCTTTCTGACCAGGACAATAACAAACAAACTAATCGCAATAACATGCACACAGAATCTAGCTTTCTGACCAGGACAATAACAAACAAACTAATCGCAATAACATGCACACAGAATCTAGCACATGACAATAACAAACAAACTATCGCAATAACTGCACAGCTAGCTTTCTGACCATGACAATAACAAACAAACTAATCGCAATAACATGCACACAGAATCTAGCTTTCTGACCAGGACAATAACAAACAAACTAATCGCACATGCACACAGAATCTAGCTTTCTGACCATGACAATAACAAACAAACTAATCGCAATAACATGCACACAGAATCTAGCTTTCTGACCAGGATAATAAGAGTAAAAATAGAAAGAGCAAAACAAAATGATGCATGTTCTTTTCTTATTTCTTACCAACGCACTTAAAAACCAAGCAGAAGGTTGTTTTTTAAAGTGAAGTATATAGAAAGCATTCCACAAGCTAGACGCACACCACCAAAGTGGGAAACAAGATCATAAATTCATGGTAGTATAAAAGTACCATATCGTGTCTTAACAAGTTCATAACAGCTGCTTGCTTTAGTCTTGAAAAAAAAAAAAGTTTGATGCCTTTTATGCGAAGATGATGTAACCCAAGGTCCTTGACGCAAAAGGCTTTGAAACAGATCCTTACAGATGGACGGCAGTATAATCTAAATTAACTGCATAGCTGTTTAAATCAGTGATTAGTATTCATTAAACAGAGCCTGTAGAGAGAATGGCAATATGGCATTTGCCACAAGAGTTTGTACTCTATACAACTTGTATAGTCTTGTATTACAAGACTACTAAATTGCCCGCGCTTGTTTTGAACAAGTTCTCGTGACCTCTCTAATTCAACTCTCTAATTTCATCTCAGTGAAATTCAAGGTCGCTGGCACACGGCAAATGCCCTATTTGACCTGTCCAAATCACTGAATCAAGGTTTAGTCCGATTTGAACATATTTGCTGAGCGGCTCGAGTGTTTCACTCTGCATCATTGATTTGTTTTTTATTTGTTTTTAAAGATTAATGTGCCTGACCTTCATATGCAAGTCGTGTCAAGTAATCATTTAACACATTCTGAGCTGAACAAAATATGTGGACAAATTTAACTCAAGCTTTTCCTTCTGTGTATTTTAGAAACGCACCAAATACCACAACTGTACACCTGAACAGAATCTGCTAAGTCCACACCTTTCACAAGGGCAGAAATCCTTCTTTACAAACCAAACTTTACAACATGTGCATTTAAAAAAAAACGAAAGGTCAAATATTCAACTTCAAAGCAAGCTTGAAAGCAATTACGAATTAGAGTTAAACAAACTGAAAACTGATATTGGATTCACAACTCAGTTCAGGATTTGAAAAAACCCAAAAACAAAAACTAAAACGGAATTATCTCTAACCCCTAAAGCGCTTTTGGTTTGTTGTTCTTAACCTGCAATTTCTAAACACAGCCTCAATGCAAAAAGGAAAAGAAGGAAAAGTTTTAAAATGCAGAAGAGTCAGAAATAACACTGACAGAAAATTTCTTAAAATGATAATTTCTATATTCAAAACAAATTAAAACAAAGTTAAATTGAAACCCAAAACAAAACAAGTCAGGACGTTTCGGGTTCAACCCGTTGTCCAGTGCTAAACTCTTTTACCGAACCCAGCAGTCATCTTCGTTTCTTCAAATTCTATATTCAAAATTTAAAGAGTCCCTAGCAACAATAACTTTATACACAAATTCAAGGCGAACATGCCATCAGCTTGGTTGATCCTCCATAACGTGATGCTTGCTCTCTTCAAAACTTCCATTTTTAATCAGCTCCGATAACACAAAAATACACAACAACAAAAACACAACTAAACGGTCGTCTCTTGTTTGACTTCATCTGGCTGTATGCACCCAGGCAATAGTTCAGCACACGCAACATCCAAACAGTTCACACGTGACGTGGTTCATGTTACCGTACTTAAGTCCACTCCATTCTGTATTCACAGAAATATCATGTCCAACCGGTTTCCATCTTTCTTTTCATCAGAGTCGAAAGCTGCTCAGGTGAACGTCCCCTTACTTCCACAGTATATCAAACAGCAGGTGCAGTGTTCAGAAGCAGCACTACAACTAGCTCGTTCTCTGAAGGTAACATGTTGTGCTCCAAACACTTTGTCCCTATTCCATTCCCCTTTGAATGAGCAATGAATGGACACAGTGTTTCCTACTTCAATCACTGAAGTTCATGTGTGCCTACTGGCCCTTTGACTCACCCCACCCCACCCCACCCCACCCCACCCCACCCCTCCCTTGTCATTTTAAAGCTTTCACCATTTCCAGGTCTGCAACGGATGGCGCACCGTGTCTTTCAGCGACATTACTTGTGCGCGCCACAACTCGCGTCAGAGCTCGTCAAAAGTTTGGTGGTTGGAAGATGTTAGGTCATCACCACAGAGAAAGCATGTGACCTCTGCAACTCTGAGCAGGGTACATTTAAGTCAACAGTCCACTTTAATCAATATCTTCCAGTAAGGATACCTATCAGAATCTAAAACCAGTCATTAAATGTCTGACAGTCTAACTTTTACTCTGTGTATTTAGTACACTGTGTAAACTTGCAGTTATGACAAGACTTTTTATCGTGTGCTAATCCAGTAATCATTACATGTCTATCAACAGCAAAACCTGTAAATTTATCATTAACAAAACTTATAATCATCGCAAGACTTTCACCAACTGAAGCTGGTCTCATAAAATGTCTCATCAGTATCAACACAAAAAACAACAACTTGTCAATGAAAGGTTTATGTATTTTACACTAAGTGAACACTAATGTGAGTCTTTAACATTTCAGTCATTATCACCAGTTAAACTAGTAATCACAACATATCTATCAACAGCTAAACCTATACTGTGATTGTTTACTTCTTCTGTATTCCCAGGCCGTAGCATCTACATTGTATGACTAATCGCCAGTAAAACCTCCATCTTCAGTTATGGGGGTCATTGTTGAGTGAATCACTACAACTAGTGATGTAGTGAGTGATGTGACGTGGCAGTCAGTTGCAGAAGATCACCAACAATCTCTCGTTTGTCACCCGATGTCTTCAACAAGCTCTTCGTTTGTCACCCGATGTCTTCAACAAGCTCTCGTTTGTCACCCGATGTCTTCAACAAGCTCTTCGTTTGTCACCCGATGTCTTCAACAAGCTCTTCGTTTGTCACCCAATGTCTTCAACAAGCTCTCGTTTGTCACCCGATGTCTTCATCAAGCTCTTCGTTTGTCACCCGATGTCTTCATCAAGCTCTTCGTTTGTCACCCGATGTCTTCAACAAGCTCTTCGTCTGTCATCCGATGTCTTCAACAAGCTCTTCGTTTGTCACCCGATGTCTTCATCAAGCTCTTCGTTTGTCACCCGATGTCTTCAACAAGCTCTTCGTCTGTCACCCGATGTCAGTCAGAACAGGTTAGCAGATCTTTTCCCCCCAAAACACTACACCACTCAGTCCCAGTATCCCTACAGTCACAGAGAATGCGGGGTGGAGGGAGGGGATTTGCTTCATTCATATTCCCTCTTTTCTCAGTCTCAGTACAGTCTCTGTAATATCATCCAATCCCCCATTTCGAACTTCTCCTCGAAAATAAACTCTCCATTGACGCCTACATCAAAATTCGGTTTCTTCTTGGATGTAAGTAAGCAACATCGTTTTGACTTCAAAATCGTTTCCACAAGCTAAATCCACACTTCAAAATAGTAGTTTTGTGTAACCAAAAAAACACCCAAC
>CM065681.1:86703554-86713554 GCA_017654935.2 Phymorhynchus buccinoides
CAAGGACTAAGAAAATAATCAAAAGTAAAGAGGGAAGGAAACAAAAAAGTAACAATTTAACCTTCAGAGATAAGGACACGCATCTTGCTGGTCAACACCTACTGCACTAGCCAGCTACGCACGCGCACGCACGCACACACACGCACACAAACGCGCGCGCGTACGCACGCACACACACACAAATGATGAGGGCACGAACATACCAACAGAGCCACTAATAATAAGAAGAACATTCACCCGAGTGACTATGGCCACACACACACACACATATATATATACACACACACATACCACTTCACACACACGCACACGCACACGCACACACCACACTTCACTACACACAGATCTCATGAGTTTTATCTACGCAAAGACCTGTCAGCACCTCTCTGACAAGATTACCCTTAGGTCCATGCCCCCCACCCCCCACCCCAAAAAAAAAACCCACCAACAACAACAAAAACTCGGGCTACCCCCCCCCCCCCCCTTCCCCCCGACTCCACCCCCTCCCCTAGACAAGTACACGCTTCACAAGAAGTTAAAGATTAAAGATCATCTAAGTGATGCAAAACTAGTTGGTAGGGGGAAAAAAGCTACAAACGTGGGTGTCTTTATCTGTGCGTACTCCCGCAACAAGGTCTCTGTACACGTTAACAATATTCACAAACTATCACTATTTCCCCATGGCAACACAGTGAGTTGCAAGTCATATACTAAGGTCTGTGTATACGTTAATAACCGTCGCAAACTATCACTATTTCCCCATGGCAACACAGTGAGTTGTAAGTCATATATTAAGGTATGTGTATACGTTAACAATATTCACACAATATCTCTATTTCCCCATGGCAACACAGTGTTAGGCCACTCATAAAATTATGACTTACAACTCACTGTGTTGCCATAGGGAAATACAGAAGTGATATTTTGTGAATAATGTTAACGTATACACAAGACCTTTATGAGTGGCCTACCACTGTGTTACCATGGGGAAATAGATATATTTTGTGAATTTTGCTAACGTGTACACAGACCACTACTGGTCATATTAGCAGCACTTGCCAAGAGAGCTTTTTTTTCTTCCAACTTCACAATATCTACATTACTAAGCGCTGTGATGATGAATGCTCTCAAAAAGTCCACTACTATTTTGTGAAACTATAATTACAGTCTGTGCTATTTTGGCTACATTTCATGTGATCAGTAAGTAAAAGTAACGAGTGAAAGGGGTGGGGGAGGGGAGGAAAAGGGGAAACAAATAAAGGAGAAATGGAAGAAGAGGTGTGTGTATGGGGGGGGGGGGGGGGGGGGGGGGGGGGGGGGGCTCCAAAATGGAACCCCCTGGGAGCAGTTATCGGATAGGGGTGATGACAACCGTAACTTCATTCTGCCGTCGCTCCAAATACCCCCATCCATTCCATCTATATTTCTGTGTCTGTTTGTCTGTCTGTCTCTGTCTCTCTCTCTTGGGGAAGGATAAGGACGGGCTAAATAAAAGAAGCCCGTGAGTAGGGGAAGTAAAGGAGGGGGGGGGGGGGGGGGGGCAAGGTAAGCTAAACTAGTATTTTATGTTATATTCTTCAATTGTTTTGTGGGGAGGGGTGCTATGGAATTTGTTTTGTCTGTAAAGTGACTCACTCTGTCTGCCTGCCCCTCTCTCTCTCTCTGTCTCTCTCTGAACGTCTGACCCAATCTCTCTCTCTCTCTCTCTCTCTCTCTCTCTCTCTCTCTCTCTCTCTCTCTCTCTCTCTCTCTCTCTCTCTCCTCCAGCGAACCCTCCATCCATTCTCCCTACTACTGTTAAAAAAAAAATCCAAAAAAAAAAATCCGCAAATCCAATTAAACTTATTATTGCGCTCCAGTAAACAATTCTCTTTCCGCCGCAAAGGCACAATGGAGCCCGGACAATGCAACCCCCCGCCCCCTCACCCCCACCCCCACCCCTCACTCTCTTCCTATTTCCCAACCCAGTACCACCACCCGTTACTATTTCTTTCTGCGAGTGTTCACTCTTCAAAGAATGTCGGGAATTTCCCATCAGCGCTCCCCAAGACATCCGAGAAACAAATCGGTTTCGTTTCGTTTCGTTTCAATACCCCTGTAGCATTCTCAAAATGGATTTGTTCTCAACTTGTCTACGCATGCATGTGCGATTTCGAGCATGACGTGCCATCAAATTTGATCTTTTGTGTATTCGACACTAAATTGACTTTAGTTAATTCCCTAACCCTATTCCTAACCCTATCCCTATTCCGAACCCTAAACCTATACCTAACCCTAAACTTATCCGGAACTCTTCGCACATGCGCAGACAAGTTGAGAACAAATCCATTTTGAGAATGTCACAGAAGTATTGAAACGAAACGAAACCCCTTTCCCCATCCACAGCTGCAACCTTTTATTATTTCTTCTTCTTCTTCTTCTTCTTCTTCTTTGCATGACTTATTATTCATATTTTTTATTTCTTTTATTATTTGTTTTCCTGTTTTATTTTCATTATTTAATTTTAAATGGGCCGAATATTTTGTAAAAAGGCATTCAATGTGCCTAAATCTGTACCCATTAAAAAAGAGTTCAATCGATCAATCAATCAGCTGAGAATCAATCAATCTTCTTCCAATGTGTACGTGCGTTTGTGTCGAGTGTGTGCACGCAACCGTAAAGGGAGAGGCCGGCGGAAAGCAAGGAAACACCAGCAAAACTTAGAAGACAATACAATGCGCTTACAGAAAAACACACACACACAACAGGGTCTAGTTTCTCCAGATAACGGTCGCCGCGCGAATAACACTTACGCCAAACGGGGCCTAAGAAACACTTTAGAAAACGTTTGCGGTAGAATATACAAGCTCTTGTCTGATTGGTCAATTTTTATTTTTTTTAAACAAACTTTAATGGACCGATCAACAACAAGAAATGTATTAAACCCCTACTAGTTCCGGATAGTTCGCCGCTTGCTCGATCGGTGTTTGGCAAGAACAAAACGCCACGCGAACTATCGGCAAACGAAGGGTGTTTCTTAGACCGTTTTCGCCGATTTGAGCGAGCGCAACGTAATGTTAGCGCTTGTGAAACGGCCCCCTGAAAACCGTTTGCGTTCATAAGAGTCCGTGGCTTCAAAGACGTCACTCGAACCTTCTATACTTCACACACACACACACACACACACACACACACACACACACCTCTCCCACAATCCATGCAAATGGAATTGAAACTTAAAAGTTACTCGACCCGCTAACCAAAGAGCGCGTGTGCTGGTACCCGTAATCTGCTAATCATGAGCGCGTCTTAAACAGTAAACACGGGTAGCAGTATGTAAGGTATGCTAAACTCCCACGTAATCATGAATGCGTCTGAAACAGTAAACACGTGTAGCAGCATGTAAGGTATGCTAAACTCCCACGTAATCACGAGTGCGTCTTAAACAAGTTAACACGGGCAGGAGTGTGTAAATGAGACCAAACTGCCAATCTTTAGGGGAGTTTAGCATGATTTACACACTACTACCCGTGTTGACTGCTTAAGAGGCACTCGTGATTACCGTACCTGGTCAACACCTGAGAGTCCCCCTTTTCCTCTCCTTTTTCCTTAAAAACGACGACTTTGTTGTTTATTTACTCGTTTGTGTTGCACCACAAATGCTTGATGTTTGGCGTGCACATGCTGGAATCTTTCATGGACAACGTCATAAAATTTCAGCAAGATTCAAGGAACGGTTTTGAAAATATGAAGCAAAAAGTAAAAGTATGGGTGCAAATACACTCATGGGTACGAGAAGGGTTTTAAAAAAAACCTCTGTTCTCCCCGACCCTTCCATCTTCCTTTCCCAACCAACACCACACAACACCAACACCACCAGCAACACCACCCTCCTTTGCATTTTGCTGCAACAATAGGAATTCTATCCATCTCAGCAACAGAACTCAGCAACAGACATGAACACGCCAAGAAACGGAGGGAAAAAAAAGAAGACGACGACGACGACGACGACGACGACGACGAAGAGGACGACGACTGCGAACAAGAAAAAGAAGAATACGCAGTAGTAAAGTAAAACCCTTCAATACTCTTTACAAATGCTTCAATATTCTTTACAACAAAAATGCATTTCTGGGGAGGGAGAGACACACTCATGATTATAAGTCAAGACATGATGAAAGGAAGACGATGACGACGACGATGACAAAGAAGAAGAAGAAGACCACGCCATAATAAACCCTTCAATACTCTTTTCTATTTTTTAAATGCAGCTCGTGAGGGATGGGGGAGGGGGGGGGGGGGGACAAGTAAAGAAAGAAAGAGAGAAAGACGGGGGGGGGGGGGGGGGGACAAGTAAAGAAAGAAAGAGAGAAAGACGACAACGACGACGACAAAAGAAGAAGAAGAAAAAGAAGAAGAAGAAGAAGAAGAAGAAGAAGAAGCAACAGACCTCTGCCAAGGTAGGTCTAGGAGGTGATCGATCCCATGTCCTTCTAGGCGATGTCTGTAGTCTACATAGCTCTTCAGCTGTCCTCTAGCTCTCCGAGTAAACTAACGGCCACTATTGGACAGTCTGAGATAATTGTATTATTCTAAGTCTCCTAGCACGGTGATGTGTCTTCTTTCTTTGTGTGTGTGTGAGAGAGAGAGAGAGAGAGAGAGAGAGAGAGAGAGAGAGAGAGAGAGAGAGAGAGAGAGAGAGAGAGAGAGAGAGAGAGAGAGAGAGAGAGAACTGAACACTGAGAATGGTTTACTGCAAGGCCAACGGCCTGTATGCAAGGGAGGTAACAAAATATGACACACAACATAAAATTGATAAATTGAAACAAACAAAAAAGCACGCATGAGTCAGCCATATCGCGTCAACAAAATACAAGTGTTTTTTTCTAAAACACTAAATGCATCGAATAAAGATATTAACAAATTACTATCTAGTTTAAATATTCTTCTTCTCTTCTCTTTAAGGCATAATATATAAACATTGCCACAGACCGAGTTCAGATACATGCATAATTTTCGTTAACATTTTTGAACGCTTTAATCAAATACTTTTCTCTTATCGCTTGATAGTGGGCACACTAGCAAAACATGATAAATGTTACAATTTGGGCAACACTTCGACTTATTTTAATATCTTTTGTGAAAATTAATACCAGAAACTTCAAGTCTAAATATTGTAAACGCAGTTCGAACATAATAGTTATGTCTGTAAGATACTGTTCCGGGTTCAACCAGGGTTTAAAGCAACGATAAGTAACAACCCGGTCACTTTCATGGAGTTTACCAGACCATTCTTGTTTAGAGCAATCGATTATTCGTTTTTTAAACATATGTAGAAAAAAAAATTCATTTCCCACCCCACCATTTAACCATAACCATACTTCTGAGAAAGAAAAAAACCATAATCCAAACAACGTCTAACTGTACTGACCCAGTTCTGTTTGTCAACTCGGTTTTCTGTTTCTCGGGTGTTCTTGTTTTTATGCATTTCATATGCTTGTTTTGGTCATCTGCGCTGATCTAATTTTGTAACTTAAACCAATATCTGATTGCTTTTAAAATACAGTCGACAAATAAAGGATATCTACCAAGTTCGCCGTACGCCATCAGGTTTGGGGTTTTAGGACTAATTTGGAGAAATCTTTTGCAAGCAAATAGATGGGGAGATTATATAATTTGGAAACGTGACATGCCCCAGATTTCAGCAGCATATAACATCGGCTTTACTTGCTACCAAATTATCCTTGGATTAGGTAGAGTAAAAGGCAAAGTTGTAGAGATTTTTAAAACAATGGTCTTTTGAATCGATGGATCCGACAGTTTTCTTGTGAGAGAGGGACACAGAGAGAGAGAGAGGGGGGGGGGGTTCAAAGTCAAAATGTTTTAGAGAGGGAGGGAAGGGGGTCATAGTCACATGTTTTAATTTTTAGTCCTCTGGCCCATAACAATAGAGAGAGGAGGGGAGGGGGTGGGCGAGACAGAGACAAAGACACAAAAGACAAACAATCATGCAGACATAGGCAAAGAGCTATTACATCAGACAAGATGGCGGACAGGGAAGAAGTAGTAGTAGGGTATATGTGTGTGTGTGGGGAGGGGGTGCGGTAACAAAACCCCACCACCTCCTATAGTCTAACCTAAATGAAGCCTGACAGAGTGAAGGCCCATTATTGCAGATCGGTGCCCCTTTTCCCAGGGACAAACCCCGTGAAGCACGTGACGTGATCTGCTGATGTCATCAAACCTAACTCACCCACCCGTGCACCCTACCCTGCCTGCTATGTAATGCACCCGTCCATTCCGTGAGGTCATCAGCGCGTTATACCGGGTGGGAAAAGGCCAGCCGTTTTCGCTGGCTTGCATTAACAGTAGGGACAATTAGGCTAACAGCTTCCCTGTGGGGATACCGGGGGTTGGGGGGGTGTCTTTCGCACAAATAGTTCCCCACCTTCTGGAAGTTCTGTGCTTGTAACTTCTGTTTTCGCTGGCTTGCAGCCATTAACAGTAGGGAAAATCCTTTATTAGGCTACCAGCTTCCCTGTGGGGGATACCGGGGGGTGGGGGGATGTCTTTCGTAAAATAGTTCCCCCACCTTCTGGAAGTTCTGTGCTTGTAACTTCCTCTAATTTGCCATTCTCTTTGATTCTGCCTTTTCCCTTTGCTTTCTATCGTCCACTATCTTTTTGACTTATTGGCCCATTCTCCTGCCTTTTCATAAACACAATCTTCCAAATAATATTTTCTCATTTGAGCTCCTCCGAAATCGGAATGTGTCGGATGTACGCAGCGGGGAGACCAGTGAAAACTGAAAACCGGGCACATACGTACCTCATACATTATGGCCATATGGAGAAGAAAGCTAACAGCACATTTGTACGTTGGTCTATATAGGCCTTCTACTCATATGGCTTTTACCACTGGTTGACATTAGCCTATAGAAAGGGCCAACAATAAATGAGAGCTATACTATAATGATTTTACACAGTATTGAAATATCATGGTACAGCTTAAGTCTTTCGCGGATGACTATGACTCTCTAACTAGAGGGCATTTGTACTGGCTCTAGTGCTGCAGCCAATGGGATTGGTTGCCTTTGGGGACCTTCCCCAGCGTCAACTCTCGTCCACAAAAATCATTAGAATAATTTCATCCGAATTTGATGGAGGGTTAGGTTATAACCTTAAGAATAACCAACAAACAAACAACTACACAACAAATGTAAAGTGACGTTATTTTATTTACAAGAGACAAAACAAAACTACTGGATATTTCGGCGAATGCGCCTTTAGCAACATTGACAAACAAGAAAACAGCTAACAGCAAAAATAGCAAAAGGAGCAAAAAGCAGACAACAAAAGGTGCAAGAATAACCATTTAAGAATTGACCATGACTTTTGTTTGGCTAACACAGATATTTCCAAACACCTAGATTCATTAAAAACAAAAACAAACAAAAACACCTTTGTTTCAGTCAAGAAGATTGCTCGGGATATTCGAGTTTGGGGAGTTGTTGCTGCTGGTGGCTAGGTTGAAAAAACAATTGGGCATCAGGTAAGGAAACATTACAAAGGAAGAACACAAACTCAATTCGAAATTGGTTGTCTCTCGGTTGGCGCACTATCTAATCATCATTCATAATAATTTAGCAAGTGTCCGTGTGTGTGTCTGTGTGTGTGTCTGAAACACAAAACGGGCCTTATAACTCCGCCGTTTTTGGACCGAATCGCTTCACATTTGCTGTGAGCCCTAACGGGGCGATGGCAACGGCAACCGAGGCCCGTGTCATTTGCGCGGTTCGGCAACTGCGCGAAACGCGCATCCGCCGTCCTCTCAGCGCCCGTATCTCCGGTGTTTCTGGGCCGATTGCCTTCGAATTTGGCAGGAAGATGACCGGGGACGGTTACTATCCGTTTACCAAACCGAACGCGAATCGATTCATAAACGCACGTTATATCTGCCGCTTCATGCCGCTTCATGTTTTCAAAAACCTCGGCGTAACCATACCAGATATTCACTCGCAATTTGGAACGGGCATGACCGGTGATAGTGACTATCTTGGTGCAAAATATCGACAGCATCCGTTCATAAACGCGCGCTCTAACCCGATTTACATTTTGCAGGCAACCAAATCGGAATTTCATTCACCACTTTAGGCACCAATGTCTCGACAATGGGTTAGCCTGGAAACGAGACGGTTAAAGAGCCAAGTTTACTATACGGAATTATAAACAGCTCGCTATTGTCTTCAACGTGGGTCGCTGACTTTAACTGACACTGCGTGGTGTGTGTGTGAGGGTGAGGAAATTCTGACAGGCGAGCTTAGCCTACTGAAGAAGAACTGATATAGCAGGGAGGGGTGGGGGGGAAGAGGGGATGAGGGGGGAGGCGTGCGAGCGTGGCTATTTCTTTCTCTCTCTCTCTCTCTGTCTCATGTCTCTGTATGTCTATGTGTCTCTCTCTCTGTCTGTCTGTCTCTCTCTCTGTCTGTCTGTCTCTCTCTCTCTGCCTGTCTGTCTGTCTCTGTCTCTCTCTCTCTCTCTAATGACATAATATTTTGCGGACCTGGCCAAACCGGTACTCATCATTACCGGTTCTTGGCGGTACCGGTACTAGGCGTTACCGGTTCTGGGATTTGCCAGTACTAGGCGTTGCGCTAGTTCTCTTAAATACCCACCAGGTCACGTGTCAAAACACGGGTTTCACAGGTTTTCCCTCTTATAGCTGGTACGAAATTTTGTTTTGACCAGGTTTGACTCGCATACAAATGTCCCCAAATTGAAAACGAAACATTTTAAAGAGCAGCCTCAATTTGAAGTTGGGGACATTTGTATGTGGGTCACAACTACCCAGACAAAACAAGGGACTTAATCGTGGTGCGTCAGTGTGTCTTTAATGTTGAATGTTTTCATCCCTGTCTGTGGCCATCTATATAACTATGTATGTGTGTTGTCACGATAGCGTTTGGACGGAGGCACGCGGAAAGGACGCGGAGACATGATCTAGGTCAATTTCTAAGATCAAGGTAATTGATCAAAGGTCAAGGTCACTGGAGGAACCGAAAACGATGCCGCGCCGCTGGCTGATCCAGCTTTTTCACGCTCTAGTTTTCACTTTGCTTTCTTTTCTTTTCTTTTTTTGATTCACCACTCTCTTCCGAAATTGGCGAATCTTTCTTTTTCTCTTTTTGTTGTTGTGTGTCTTTGCCTTCTTTTGTTTGCTGAAACCTTGTGACGTCACTTGTGACGCTAGGTTGCAAGCATCCTACGACCTGTCCACACAATCACGTACCCCGGGTGGGTAGGACCTTCGGCATGGCTTGAAGCCCGCTGATTCATTCTCTTTACTGACCCAGGTCGCTGAACTCAAACCCAGTAGCTTTTTCAGTGTGTGTGTGTGTGTGTGTGTGTGTGTGTGTGCGTGCGTGCGAGTGCGTGTGTGTGTGTGCGTGTGTGTGTGTGTGTGCGTGCGTGTGTGTGTGTGTGTCACTCTCTGTGTGTGTCACTGTGTACGTCACTCTGTGTATGTCACTCTGTGTGTGTGTCACTGTGTATGTCACTGTGTGTGTGTGTGTGTGTGTCACTCTGTGTGTGTCTGTGTGTGTGTGTGTGTGTCTGTTTTTGTGTGTGTGTGTGTGTGTGTGTGTGTCACTCGGTATGTGTGTCACTCTGTGTGTGTGTCACTGTGTTTGTGGACAGATTGTAAGAATATGCATCGCCTAAAGTCTTTATCCTTGTCAAATAAAGTTTTCCAGTGTCCAGTGTGTCACTATGTGTGTGTGTGGGGGGGGGGGGGGGGCGCGTGCGTGTTGAAAAAGAGAGAGGGGATGTATGTGTTTGTGAGTGTATTCTCTTGTATGCGCTTGTGAGCGTGCGCGCGTGCACACGTGGGTGCATGTATACATGCGGTGTGTGTGTGCACGCGCGGTCGTGTGCCTATATGTACGCGAATGCACGCGCGAGTGTGTGCGCGTATGAGCAATATGTGTGCCAGCGTGCGTAGTAGTCGAAAGGGGGAGGAACAA
>CM065681.1:86716054-86718554 GCA_017654935.2 Phymorhynchus buccinoides
CACACACACACACACACACAAAGGTGAAAGGCAATGCGGCAGCGGTGCACATCGGCCAGATATTAATGATCTAACACCTCCCAGGCCGTACCTTGGGTGTCAAATATTTTTAAAAAAACGTCCCTTCACGGCGGCACCCCCCACCCCCACCACCCATAGAAAAGCAACTTATCACGTGGCCCCATCTCACCTTCCAACTGCGCGCGCGCACGCACACGCACACATGCGACACATATCAACACATACATACGCACGCACTCATATAAACGCGCGTGGGCGCACACGCACGCACACACACACACACACATACATACACCAGAGAGAGAGAGAGAGAGGGGGGGGGGAGCAGAGAGAGACAGACAGGAGTGAGTCATCCGTGGTCAAGCACCATGTCGGACATCAACATTGCAGGACTTCCCCGTCACCCCCAAGGGCCCTCCCCTCCCCTCCCTTCCCCCGTCATCCCTTGGGGGGGGGGGGGGGGTCCCCTTCCCCAAACCCTGTATACAGACAGGCACGTCCTCTGCTTTTCATCATCTCACGTTAAAAGCATTTCAATCGATTATTAGTTAGAGAAAGAGAAAAAAAAAAGGGCGGTGGACGTGTATTTCGATGAATGAAAGTTAGGTTTTACGTCCACTCGGAGGCAAAACAGCACATATTGGACGAACCATCAACCATCATTCTTATTTCTTGGCAATATGTATTTCGATGGTTTTCTTTTCTTCTTTTTTTTTAATATCTATCTAATTTTAAGCTTTCGGCTGGTGCAATTTCTAGTCAAGTCTAATCAAAATCATCTGTATTGAGGGTTAAAGAATAAGCTGACAAAGCTTGTTTTCATCCTGCCCTCTACGTGATAGATAGATAGATAGAGAGATGGATAGACAGAGAGAGAGAGAGAGAGAGAGAGAGAGAGAGAGAGAGAGAGAGAGAGAGAGAGAGAGAGAGAGAGAGAGAGAGAGAGAGAGGGAGAGAGAGAGAGAGAGAGAGAGAGAGAGAGAGAGAGAGAGATAGTGTACGACCTTAAAGGTCTCTGTACACGTCAATATTTTTCACTCTTTCCCCATGGCAACACAGCAACATGCAAGCGATGTTATGACTGGCTATTACTGCGTTGACATTTTTCACTTTTTCCCTATGGCAACAGTGACATGCAAGCGATTTTCTGACTGGCCCATCACTGGGTTGCCATGGGGAAAGTGCAAAAAATGTTCACGTGTACAGAGACCTTTACTGCTCTCACACATATATATATAGTGAAATTGTTTAAAACTTTTTTGTCCCTATGTCTTAGAACCGAACATTAAAATCAAAAACCAGTTATATGCTAACTTGGTATCTTGATCTATGTTCTAAAAAAACAGAGTGCTAGCTTAGTTTCTCCTCCTTATTAGCGAGGCAATGGCAGAACCCAGCCGAGGACAGCTGTTTCGAATATAGGGAGTCTCAGATAGATAGATAGATAGATAGATAGATAGATAGATAGATAGATAGATAA
Organism: Phymorhynchus buccinoides; assembly: GCA_017654935.2. NCBI lineage: Eukaryota > Metazoa > Mollusca > Gastropoda > Neogastropoda > Raphitomidae > Phymorhynchus > Phymorhynchus buccinoides. The sequence continues at coordinate 86,717,556 of CM065681.1, forward strand.
GAGGATGTCCTCAAGTCTTACACACTGAGTTACATTTCATTCAGCTACACCAATGCAGGAATTTCTGAATATTGCAGAAATTTATTTTAAACAAGTGCAACGCCGAGCGGCTGCAAAGTCCCCTCGCACAATCGCCGAGCTACTCCGAAATCGGAATGTGTCGGCTGTACACTTACATAAAAACGCATCAAAACAGCACGTAACTACATAAAAAGCATCAAAACAGCACGTAACTGAATAGTTTTTTATATATAGCCTTGGGGTTCGGACCCGTGATTTGAGCGCGCGCGATCATGCGCACACGCGCGCACAGAAAAATTCATGACAACTGTGTTATAGACCATTCATCAAGAAATGTGGAAAAAAACTGCATTAAAATACATGCAAAACTTCGCGAGATATTAGCGATTATGTGTTTCGGGGTTTGAACCCCGTAACTGGCGCGACCTTGACCTTAATGTAAAACTAAATACATCAGTGGATAGCTTGCATCTTGGCAAACTAGTATACCAAATTTGATGATGATGATAGACTGAATAGTTTTTGAGAAAAACGGACGAATAGCCGGACGGACGGACACCGGACGGACCAGACAAAAACAATAGCTCCCCGAACCTTCGGCTCGGGGACTAAATATGTGCTTTTCAAAATAATTGTGCGTGCGTGCGTGCGTGCGTGCGTGCGTGCGTGCGTGCGTGCGTGTGTGTGTGTGTGTGTGTGTGTGTGTGTGTGTCTCTCTCTCTCTCTCTCTCTCTCTCACACACACACAAATAAACAAACACACACACACACATATATATACACATACACACACACTGTCTGTCTGTCTGTCTGTCTGTCTCTCTCTCTCTCTCTCTCTCTCTCTCTCTCTCTCTCTCTCTCTCTCTCACACACACACACCACCAACACACGCGTACATGCATACACGCAACACACACAGTGACACACACACGAGCACAAACCCGCACGCACACAATGTCTGTCTGTCTGTCTGTCTGT
>CM065681.1:86741054-86768554 GCA_017654935.2 Phymorhynchus buccinoides
AGACGTACTCTCTTTTCTTTACAATAAGGGGTAAAACTCATACCTTAATCCATTTCCTAAGACGTACTCTCTTTTCTTTACAATAAGGGGTAAAAGTCCTACCTTAATCCATTTACTAAGACGTACTCTCTTTTCTTTACAATAAGGGGTAAAACTCCTACCTTAATCCATTTACTAAGACGTACTCTCTTTTTTTTACAATAAGGGGTAAAAGTCCTACCTTAATCCATTTACTAAGACGTACTCTCTTTTTTTTACAATAAGGGGTAAAACTCCTACCTTAATCCATTTACTAAGACGTACTCTCTTTTTTTTACAATAAGGGGTAAAAGTCCTACCTTAATCCATTTACTAAGACGTACTCTCTTTTCTTTACAATAAGGGGTAAAAGTCCTACCTTAATCCATTTCTTAAGACGTACTCTCTTTTCTTTACAATAAGGGGTAAAACTCATACCTTAATCCATTTCCTAAGACGTACTCTCTTTTCTTTACAATAAGGGGTAAAACTCATACCTTAATCCATTTCCTAAGACGTACTCTCTTTTCTTTACAATAAGGGGTAAAACTCCTACCTTAATCCATTTCCTAAGACGTACTCTCTTTTCTTTACAATAAGGGGTAAAACTCTTACCTTAATCCATTTCCTAAGACGTACTCTCTTTTCTTTACAATAAGGGGTAAAACTCCTACCTTAATCCATTTCTTAAGACGTACTCTCTTTTCTTTACAATAAGGGGTAAAACTCCTACCTTAATCCATTTACTAAGACGTACTCTCTTTTCTTTCCTAAAACACTACATCCACTAACCCAATCCTAGAAGTTTTAACTACTGTTCATTCGTGAGAACCTCCTTTACTGCTGAACATTTTTATCCCTTTGATTCCTACGGGCCTCTTTTGCTCGTTATATCATGCAACATGATGCAACTGTTATTACCTTGCTCTTCTATACTTGCATTGCAATGAGTTGGGTTTTTTCTCCTTTTCTTACTGGGGCAAGTATTGTTTATGAAAAAGAAACAGGCTGCTGAAAAGATGCCGCATATTCACAATAACATAACACCCCTTTATACAGTTTTAATGTCTCTGGAAACCCAGGAATAGGGAGATAGAGAGCCCTATAAAGCTACGAATCTGCAGTTACTCCCATTCAACCTCAAAAGCGGTTCTCAGGAACGTGCTTTGCGATAAAAGCGAAAATTCCTCCGATCCTCTACTGTACAGTGCCATAATCCGTTCCTAGGCCTGAAGAGGATGAAGCGCACAGACGGGTTCACTCTTTCAAAGAAAGTAGAAAATGGACAGGGTGCCAGATGACTAAGTGACAAGATTTACGAGTATTATACTCTGGGTTCGCACTGGATCAGTGGTATTGATCCTCGCCTCTTTTTTTTTTAAGAGAACGTCGGCTTGAAGAAAGTGGGTTTAACGTCCTCCGACCTGGCACAGGTACACGTTGGACATTTCTAAACGCGTTTGCTTGTGAGTCTCTGGAGTCTCAGTTGAGACGATAAACTGAGGTCCCGTGTGCTCATGCACTTAGCACACGTTAATCCCAGTGGCAACGAAAAAGTCATTTGGTCAAAATTTACCCCCCTCCCTTCCTTCCTCATCAGTCACACAAACATCGCATACAAAAAAAATAATATAAAAAATGGGGTGGTGCGCCTCTGGCTGTGATGCCCTTTCCAGAATTTCACAGAGACGCCTCTGTGACTATAATGTACATAACCTAACATAACTATGCCCCTTATAAGGCTCAAGTTAAGGCTCATACTGTTTATACCCTGAAGCTAAAAACAATAACTCATATGTTAGATGCCTGATTTCCATTTTTGTTTAAATGCCTTTCACAACAACCAAACAATAAACGATCCATGACTTCATCAATACCCCTCACACAACCACAGATGTGCCCCCTCCTTTCTCCTCTCCACCTCAGATACCTCTCTTCGGGCCTTCATACCTATTTTCAAATGTTCAAATGTTGGCATTTAGCGCTCAAAACTTTATTTTGAAAAGTTACAAAACATCCTCTTGGTTGTTGTTTTTCTCCCAGTTGCAATATTGCATAATGTCGCGTGGGCTATGTATGTGTGCATGAATAAGATATCCTAATCACGTAAGACAGGCTCAATGTGACAACAGTCCAGTCTTGTTGGGTCATTTTATTAATAATAATGATAATAATAATAATAATAATAATAATAATAATAATAATAATAATTAATATAATTTATATGGCGCAGTATCCTGACAACAGCTCAAAGAGCCTTACAGATACAACGCATTATACAAAATACACCTGAACATGATACTACAGGCACGTAATACGAATTCACTGTTCTTTACATAAACAATAGAATACCAGCTTTTAAGCTTTTACAATTCGGTTATAGCCTCAACTTTGTTTTACATCATTACGACTTAAGACAAGAAACTGTAGTCAGCATTCCCAAGCATTGAAGTCATACCTCTTAGAACAACAGTAGAAAGAAGTTATCTTCCATCACCATTAGCCCGCCTTTCCTCCTTTATGCCGCTATTCTCTGAAAGAGGCCGCAGTAGCAGGTCAAGTCAAGTCAAGTCAAGTCAAGTCAGGTCAAGTCAAAATTTCATTTAAAGATGGACATTGAAAAAGCAAACATACATGCTTTTTTTCATCAAAGACAAAATGCAAACACACACGCACAATACACAACATTATTTACATATAAAAAAGAAACACGGAACAGATAAATATTTACAGTAAACAATGGAAAGCTTGCGAAAGGCAAAACAAATGAACATCAGAAAGATGGTAGATAAACAGACAGATCAAAAGACTTAGACATTTAGACAGACAGACAGACAGACGGGCGGGCGGACAGAGATCAACTTTGAAATCGATTTCAATGAGACACAAGCAGTCACTCAACCTGCGCCAATAGAAAGCACGAGTTCTGCATTAGACTCCAGCGATTTTCACCCAGTTTGCCGTTTCTCCTGCTCAGCACGAAACTAGCATTCCCGTCACAACATGCCTCGCTCCACACGCAAAAAAACCCACCCACGAATCATTACTTCATTACGACCACAGACTTACCCCCTACTTTTCAACCCCCTTCCCATAATATACCACAAGCCCGTGGAATGGAAACATAACAAGCCCCCGGGAGTTTGAAAAAGAAAACAAAGGAAGGAAAGACATGCAGACAAACGCCTAAAAAAACCAAAACGTCAATCAATAACCAACCGCCGTATCAACCACCAGCCAGCCAGCCAACCAACAGGAAGCATCGACGTCACGGCCAACCGGCGGACCAATCAGCACGCGCTTCAATAAGCACGGCAAGACCCATACCAAAGACACTGTAATGGGAATAAGACAGACAACTGGAGAGTTACGGCGAGCCGGGCTGATACGGTTATCGTTCGTGATCCCATTAACAATGGCGGCTCTGTCCAAAGACTGGAATTTGAATCGACGTTTTTTTAAATACCAGATTCTAATTTGAGTGCTTGGGCAAACCTTTTTCTGTTTTCCTGAAGACAAAGAAAGGTAAGGAAGCTGCAAATACAGCCAGAACATCTATGAAACAGTAACCAGTGTTAGATTACAGCTGATGTTCATGGTTCAAGGGGGGCATAATCAGGGTTTCTGTCCTCACTACTCATATAGTAGAAAATGGCCGCTTGTCTGTCTTATTCCCATTACAGTGTCTTTGACCATACATCAATCCAGCCCAGCTTTCCGGAACAGTAGCAGCCTTCTCTGCTATAATTATGAATGTCATGGTCGGACACGACAATCTAGCACACACGCGCACAGCAAGGCACAAAAGCTGCGGCGGCTGCAGTCCCAAATCCGTGGTAGCCAGATTCGGGGTGCCACCTTCGGATGGAAATCTGTTTAAAGGTGGACCCTGATGGATGAGTTTTTGCAAGAAACACGTCGAGATCACCAGAAAGACAGCCTTTTCAAGGATCGGAACACTCACTTTGCTCTGGTTTCTTTAGAAATTAAACCGTCAAAACGGCGATTCCTCCTTGCCGGAGATGCCGGAGAGAGTAGCCATTTTGGATGGGGTGGGTGGAGGCCACTCATTGTGGTTGAAGCGTTTTCTTTTTTTGTAGTGCAATAATAAAAAATAAAAATGAGCTATTTCCTTTGTTGTGAGCGAAACTCCTTTAGATAAACTGTATAAAATTTAAATTCAAAAACATAATAAAAAGGCTTGTATTGCGAAAAGTTCGTGCAAACGATTTGGTCTACGCAGGCAGCCATTAGAAAAGAGACGGCACACGCCTTCTCTTTGGGTGAAATAATTTGACTTCCAGCACCTCCGCCAAGGAGGAATCGCTGATTTGACGGCTTGGTTTCTGGGAAACCAAAGCAAAGTGAGTATTGCAATCTCTGTAAAGGGTGTTTTTCCTGGTAATCTGGACGTGTTTCGTTTTTTTAAAACATCATCCACCAGGGTGCCCCTTTAACAAACTCCGGTCTGGTGCCACCTTCGATACAGGAGTACGAGTGCATGATAGCGGTTTTTTTTATAATAACGGTGGAAAGTTAGTCTGATAAAGCCACTACGATTGTGGGAGAAATATATCGAAGGCTGAAGCTGTAGGTCTTATTCTTTACATAGCAGTTGGATATTCCCATTACCAGCCACGTCGGGACCTTTTACACAAATGCTTTTTTTATATAATCGGTTGACAATACAATAGCCTATATTTGGGCTAACAGTAGTATATAGCCGACATCATGAAGAACGTGTTACCATCGATTTTGTTGTTTTGTTTAAGACACTTAATATCAGCTAGTTAACAGTTTTCCTTGTGTAAAGCACGATTCTAGTCAAACTAAGAAGAAATGGGGCTTCATAGTACGTATTAGCGACATAAAAGGGTGATACATTTTAGGACTGATCTGACCATGCAACCTAGTGACGAATCAGGGGCAGATAATCTTCTGAGGCTGTATACTAGGCCTACCACTTCCTGACAGGCAAGGACGATCAATCTTCAGTAGGTGGCGCACGCATGTACGAGACAAGGGCAAAGAATGTCCCGTATAAAGACTCACTGTGCATGCTCTTGATGCTGCAGCCTTGGGGGTTAGCTGGCCTCTGGAGACCTGACCATCCTCCATGCTCGCGCTCGCGCGCTCTCTCTCTCTCTCTCTCTCTCTCTCTCTCTCTCTCTCTCCCCCCCCCCTCTCTCTCTCTCCTCTCTCGTTTCTCTGCTGTAAGAAGCTAAACGCTTAGCGACAATCGCTAAACGCTTAGCGACAATAAAAAAAAAAATCCTTTCGTTCGTTCCTTCGATCTCTCTCTCTTCCAAGGACAGAATGGAAGACTAGGCCCAGCCTAAATTCTTTTCCTTGTAAAATAAAGTTTCTGAGTCAGTCTCTCTCTCTCTCTCTCTCTCTCTCTCTCTCTCTCTCTCTCTCTCTCTCTCTCTCTCTCTCTCTCTCTCTCTCTCTCTCTCTCTCTCCACTCTCTCTCTTTCTCTCTCTCTCTCTCTCTCTCTCTCTCTCTCTCTCTCAAACACTCACACAAACTTTCTCTCTCTCTCACACACACACACAAACTCTCTCTCTCTCTCTCACTCTCTCTCTCCTCAAACTCTCTCTCTCTCTCTCTCTCTCTCCTCTCTCTCTCTCTCTCTCTCTCTCCTCTCTCTCTCCTCTCTCTCTCTCCTCTCACTCACTCTATCAAGAAAAAAAGGAACACAAATTGGAGCAGTTCCCAATTTAATTAACACTAACAGCAAGCAGGAGATTCCGATTTCCGATTCCCTGTTCGCTTGCCAACGACTGATTCAGCACTTTGCTTTTACTTGGCAACTCTAACTTAATTAGCAATAAGGACAGGGGGGGGGGGGGGGGGGAGATAAGATAGAAATAGAAGAGAAATTGCGTAGGTGAGGAGGGTCGCATTATATTCAATATGATAATTATGAACAGAAATTAGAGCCAATTTTCAGTGCTATCAACCTATCAACATCTCCCACCTTTCTGCTCGATTCCTCGTCACCCCTACTCCTACCTTATATTAAGCTAGAAAGGTTTCTTTCAACAGAATAATTATACAGAGTGAGTGATACGGAAAACGCACACCACTTAGAAAGAAAAAAGAAGAAGTTAAAGACAGGAGGAGGAAGAGGATGGCCGTGGGGGGGGGGGGGGGGGGGGGTGGGGGGGGGGGGGGGGGGGGGGGGGGGGGGGGAGGGGGGGGGGGGGGGGGGGGGGGGGGGGGGGGGGGGGGGGGGGGGGGGGGGGGGGGGGGTGATGTCAAAAGAAAGCCTATGAAGAAAAAAAGGGGGAGGGGAATGTGTTAGGCCTATGTGAATCTTTTAATATCAGTATAGGTATGAGAAGAGAAAACTTGAAAACTTAAACTTTATTTTCCAAGGATATAGATTTTAGGCAACGGCTATTCTTCCACTCTGTCCTTGATATATATATATATATATATTTTCTTTCATGCTATTTTTATCCTTAATTTGGATACCATCTCAGTAGTTAGCCCTCCCTAGTCATGTCTATTAGGTTTTGAAATTAAAATTTCAGAACATTATTATTTTGTTCATTTTACCTAAGATTTTCATAAGATTTTTACTATTTCTGGTTTAACTTTGTGCTGGTTTGCTTTTATTATGGATTTTCGATTTGATGCAAAGAGGACACCATTCTCTTGTAGAATGTCTTTTTTGCTCAGGTTGGCATCCACTGGACAGTCAAATTGCAGGCCGATCATGCAAACTGATGAGACCTTCTCTTAGGTCGAAACAGCTGTCTTTGCATAAGGCACTGTCCCTCCCCCATTGGGAGAAAAAGTAAATCAGCACAATTTATATAATTTTTTATTTTTTTATTTTTTTTTTATTTTTTTATTTTTTGAACACGGAACATTACTCAAAGTTAACGTTAACTGGTTTTGTTTCTGAGGTTCACAAATAAAGACATTGGACACAGAAAAGCTTTATCAAAGCAAACTATATATATATATATATATATATATATATATATATATATATATATATATATATATATATATATATATACTAACACAGAACACAAACATGGCAAGGCATACTATTACACATACAGAGCTGAACACAAAGGTAGCAAAGCAGTTGATATTATGAAACATAGATAGGCTGAAATATGGGTTTATAAAACTGGCATAAATTTTAATACTCGCGCGTGCATGCAAGCATGCAACCATACTTACATACTTGCGCGCATGTATATAAAGGAAACATACATTATAGAACAGGGCAAATATAATGCATCATAGGGTATGTAACAGGTAACAATTTGCATTAAATTGAGGACACTATTTCTAACATATATTACGCACGTTGTAGGCGAAGAGAGAGAGAGAGAGAGAGAGAGAGAGAGAGAGAGGGGGGGGAGGCAGAGCAAGATCCTTAAAGTAAAAGCAGAGCGGCAGCGCATACTCTCTCTCTCTCTCTCTCTCCTTAAAGTAAAAGCAGAGGCAGCAGCTCTCTCTCTCTCTCTCTCTCTCTCTCTCTCTCTCCTCTCTCTCTCTCTCTCTCTCTCTCACACACACACACACACTCTATCTATCTATCTCTCCACACACACTATCTATCTATCTCTCTCTCTCTCTCTCTCTCTCTCTCTCTCTCTCTCTCTCTCTCTCTCTCTCTCTCTCTCTCTCTCTCTCTCTCTCACACACACACACACACAAATCAGTAGTACATCATCTGCGGGCCAACAACAATGCGCATTGTGTAACACACCGTAACCTGAAAATGGGGTCACCCCCACCCCTCATTCAACCCCCCCCCCCCCCCCCCCCCCCCCCCCCCACCCCCCCCCCCATTCGCCCCCCCCCCCCCCCCCCCCCCCCCCCCCCCCCCCCCCACTATTACAACTACCACCACCATCATTTTTATTCTTTCTCTGAACAAAGGCCAGCAACAGAGAAGAAGCACACAGCAAACGTAAAGGAATAAAAGAATTGTAAGAAAGAGGGTGGGGAAAAAAAAGATTAGGCCGTGAGGGTGAGAGTAGATTCCTATGCAAAGTTTACTGTTTCTGCTTTTCTTATGACCGGAGTCCGTTTCACAAGGGCTAACTCAAATCGCTCGCTCAAATCGGCAAAAACGGTCTGACAAACACCCTTCGTTTGCCGATAGTTCGCGTGACGTTTTGTTCTTGCCGAACACCGAGCAAGCGGTGAACTATCCGGAACTAGTAGGGGGTGAATATATTTCTTGTTGTTGATAGGTCCACTAAAGTTTGGTTAAAATAATACCGTTCTTCGACCAATCAGACAAGAGCTTGTAATATTATTCCGCAAACGTTTTCTAAAGTGTTTCTTAGACCCTTTTTCGCGTAACAGTTATGCGCACGGCGACCGTCGTCTAGAGAAACTAGACCCAGGAGAGTGTGGGTGTGTGTGGGTGTGTGAATGTGTATGTGTGAAGACGGCTGTTATGTGTGTGCATGCGTGAAAAGAAGTTTTGTTGTTGGGTTTTGTTTTTTCAATGAAAAGTCACATTCATGTGCAAACAACTGCGGTGGTATCTGTCTAGCTGTTGAAGAAAAGAGGGAAGAGGATACAAATATGGGGGGAAAATAATGTGGTGCATTGCTTCCTATTAGATTATTAGCTCTACGCTCATGTACACACACACACACACACACACACACACACACACACACACACACACACACACACACACACACACACACACACACTCTCTCTCTCTCTCTCTCTCTCTCTCTTCTATCACACACACACACACACACACACACACACACACACACACAGAGGTGCTTCTTCACTGAAGAACAACAACACACACGCGCACGGATCAGCAGACCAACGACAGAGATAGACAGACAGACAGACTGTGGTGGTTGCAGATGGTGACTCCCTCCACAGGTCAGAACAACAACTTCACTTTTATTTTTGGTTTACAGACAGAGACAGACAGACTGAAGCGCAGACAGGCCCTCGCAGTCTACTGGGAGTACGACAAAAACCAATAGATATTATGTGAGAAGGGGAGCTTGGGTTTCTTTACAGGTAGATATTGGGTAGGGTACATGAACTGGTGGGGGGGGGGGGGGGGGTAGGGGTTGGGATGGGAGGAGGTACTAAAGGATTGTCGCTTCGGGTTTCACGACCCTTACTCTGACCAGAGAGGATAAAACACCTATTATACAGTCTGTGCGTGGACCAAGGTGTCCCCGTGTCCAGGGAGGAAAGGGTTAATCCTCTCCACGGGACGCACAACTGTCCCTGTTCCCTGTGTAGTAATGCATTCTTTCCAGTTTCCATACATAAATTACTACGAAGTTTGTACTCTTTTGAGCTAAATCACGTCGTCGGTCGCAAGCCGAGACAAAGCGATCAAAGATCAATGAGGAAACTTCATCGTTGATTGAAGTTTTAAAACAATTTCTTTGATAGCAAGATAATTTATTATTAAAATTCTGATTTCCTGTGGAGGATGTATGAACATTTGGTGAGGCGAGAAGCACGTCACCTCAATCAGGCCACAAATGTGTGCGCGTGCTTGTGCGTGTGTGCGCACGCGCATGTGTGTTTATGTGTTTATGCTGGTCTTTTTCGCTCATAGCCAGCGGATAGCAAACCCTAACATAGTCGTTCCGGGCCGTTATTTCTATACAGTGAAAAATACTATGCCGACAGTGGCTAACTATTGTCCTACTGCCCAAGGCTGCAGCATCTTTGAAAGGACTGCTATGAATTCAAAGTTTGCGAGTCATTCTTCTTCTTCTTCTTTTATAAAGACTTAGTATCATCCTTCAACCTTGTGAAGACTCTGATATTGTAATTCACAAAAGGCGACACTGTAAAAAAAAAAAAAAAAAAAAAGATCTTGAATAATAAATAATATATTAAAATCATAATGCTTATAATTATCATTTCGCGCTTTAGTTATTGCATTACCGGGCTTAATCAATTATGGAAGTATACAAACCCCTATTAGCACGTAAGGTTTTCTCAGAATATTTGATTTGTAAGTACTATGCTTGTATATGAAAACGTTTGAACAAAATTGAAGATGCACGCCTAAAAAGATTATGCCTTTTTGCTTAAATTTTGATGCAATGACATAATTGGATTATTGGTATCCTGTTTATACATATTGATTATGTTTGTAATATTGTGGATCATTGAAGAAAATAGAACCTTCTCTGCGAGGGGGAAAACTATGATTACCCTTCACTCCTGGGGAGAAAAAGAAAGAAGTATATTGAAGACTGCATTGTAAGCCCTTAAAGACCCCCCACGTCACGTGTCACATTCCATCTTATGCTAGGAAGATTACTTAAGATTTCTTACCAGCCATAAGAGGAAAAAACACGTGAAAACCGTGATTTTGACATGGCGTGGTGGGTCTTTAAACCCAACTGCCCTCCCTACGTTATACCATTGCCAGAATCGAACTTTCAACCGCAACTACGACCTTTTGCTCTTCAAAACCACGAAGCCCACTGACCTAAACAGCTCAGGTCAATCCATCCATTACCCTCACCCAACAACCCAACCCCCTTCCCGCCCCATCCATCCTCCCCTGTGTCGTGGAAGTGACAGAAAGAAGGACAAACGAAGTGTCAGCTAAGCCGCTGGACGAGCCGTTGACATCCTCCGCCTGTCCGGTGGACTGTAGTTGGGGACGTTGGGATGACCCGGTGTGACATTCTCAAATTGGATTTGTTCTCAACATGTCTTCGCATGTGCGAAATCGATCATGACTTACCATCAAATTTTATATGTTGTGTATTCGACACTAAATTCAAGACTCAAGACTACTTTATTATCTCTAAAGTGAGAAATTGATTTGTGGCACGGCATAAACACAATACGAACATAATAATTAAATATCCAACACATAAAACTTTATAGGACATGTACAAATATACCACGATCACTCAATATAATAATGCATAAAAAGATTACGATAAAGTCGCTACAGATAAGTGGAAGCGTAAGCGCGCATACACTCACTCAGAGAGAGAGAGAGAGGGGGGGGGGGGAGGGGGGGAGAGAGAGAGAGAGAGAGGGGGAGGGAGGGAGAGAGAGAGAGAGAGAGAGAGAGAGAGAGAGAGAGAGAGAGAGAGAGAGAGAGAGAGAAAAGAGAGAGAGACAACACTAAAATTGACCCTAAACCTATCCCTATCGGAGTATCCCTAACCCTAACCCTAAACCTATCCCTAACTCTTCGCACATGCGCAGACGATTTGAGAACAAATCCACTTTGAGAACACCACACCGGTGTCATCCCTTCACCGTTCGAGGGTCAAGCACTCAATCAGCAGGAAGGTCCTCGAGTTCACTTTTGCCAGGAAACGGTTGTTTGCTTGAGTTGTTTATTAGTTTGAGTTGTTTGTTAGTTAGTTTGTTTTTCTGACTTTGAAGCCCTCAGGGCTGGAGGTTCTAAATAAAAATAACACAAAAACTTGCAATACGAGTTCCATTTGGGTGGGGGTTTTTAACCCTTTCACCGCCAAAGTTGCATTTTAGCACCACAGTGATTTAACACCTATGTCACTAAAAGGCATCAAATTGGGGACTATTATCCAAAGACCCTATTGTCTTACTTTTGGGAAGTTAGGATAGACCTTATTTTATATATGTCATAGAAGAATCCCCAATACTGCAGATGGATTTTGTTCTCTACCCAGGTAAATTTAATGGAAATATTAAGCTGAAATATGGATGGCGGTGAAAGGGTTAATAAAAACTGGCATAGTGGAGGACACCAATATTGGGGACAGCTGCCCGTGTTCTGCTGATCTCGTGATTATCAGCGGTTCAGTAGTTTAGGCCCTGGCGCGTAGGCCTCATTGTCCTTTGCCGATCTATGATCGCAAAGGACTCTGAGTTTGTCTCGATTTTATTCTGAGGCCGTTCAAACATTAGACGCGGGAAACGCATGCGCTTATTTGCAAATGGGTAAACGAAAGTAAGAAAATAAACGGATGGGATCGCATGCGCTTATTTTTCTTTTACTTATTTACGGATAAGCGCATGGTGTTTCTGCGTCTAATGTGTGCACGGCTCTGTTTCTTTGACGAGAGAGAGAGAGAGAGAGAGAGAGAGAGAGAGAGAGAGAGAGAGAGAGAGAGAGAGAGAGAGAGAGAGAGAGAGAGAGAGAGAGAGAGACACACAGACACAAACAGAAAGAGAGACACAGACAGAGAGAGAGAGAGAGAGAGAGAGAGAGAGAGAGAGAGAGAGAGAGAGAGAGAGAGAGAGAGAGAGAGAGAGAGAGAGAGAGAGAGAGAGAGAGGAGGGGGGGGGGGGGTAAACAAACAAGAAAAAAATGATTTGGGCCGACTCCATCAATCAAAAACATCAGCCAGACTGAAGTTTCCATTTAAAGTCCTTCAAAACAAAACCCCGGAGGCTAAGTAATCCTCCAGACAGCGCTGAGACTCTTCTGAAACAAACTACTGTAGGAATCGAAGATAGAAGGTCTACGCAACTTGCGTAGACAAAACGCCCAAGTCGAGCGTTCTCTGTCTACTTGCAGTACAGTGGAGGGAACAGTTAGTTATGCAAAACTTTGTCCGAAGAAATCAAGGTCTTGTCTTCTTCCTCAATGCTGGAGGAATGAGCAACTTAGGACGCACATTTCACCGCCAGGGGGGCAATCACGCCAGTAGGGGCTTAGCGCGTGATATTTGTACTTGGGGGTAGAGAGGAAGGGGGGGGGGGGGGGAGAGGGGGACTCATCTCCGTCTCTCTCTCTGTCTGTCTCTGTCTGTCTGTCTGTCTGTCTGTCTGTCTCTCTCTCTCTCTCTCTCTCTCTCTCTCTCACTACCCCCAACTAAGAATATCACGCGCTAAGTCCCTACTGGTTTGATTGCCCCCTGGCGGTGAAATCAGCGTCCTAAGTTAACCATGACCGTGGGTCATAATTCGTTTTTTATAAGATCCACAATATAAGTGCGCCTAAAGTTAGTATCATAAGATATACCATCATCAAACTTCATAAAATAGTCAGAAGGAACACAGAAGAGCACTTGCGTAAAATTATTTAATGAAAATAAATCCTCAAACTCGAAGCCAACACCAACAACTGATGATACCTTTTTGACTTTCTCCAAGAAATTGATATTTGCGAAACTGCTCTCCCCGTGCACGATGAAGAATGTTTTCTAACGAGGGAAACCCTTTCGACAGGGGACTTTGCAGAGACTTAGGGACGTAATCTCACGCAATTGTGCTTTTCAGGGTCTAGTTTCTCTAGAGAACGGTCGCCGCGCGAATAACGCTTACGCCAAACGGGGCCTGAGAAACACTTTAGAAAACGTTTGTGGAAGAATATTACAAGCTCTTGTCTGATTGGTCAAAAAAAAATTTAAATTTTAAATTTTATGGACCAATCAACAACAAGAAACGTATTCACCCCCTACTAGTTCCGGATAGTTCGCCGCTTGCTCGGTGTTTGGCAAGAACAAAACGCCACGCGAACTATCGGCAAACGAAGGGTGTTTCTTATACCGTTTTCTGCCGATTTGCGCTCACGCTACGTAACGTTAACTCTTGTGAAACGGACCCTGTTCCAGTCCCTATACTCCCATAGCCAGACAGACTAATAAAGAAGAATCCCTGCCTGACTTTCCTTTCTACTTGTCGAGGTTCTCCTTCCTCCGTTTTCTTTTCTTTTTCTCTTTCAGGAAAAAAAGAGTGCCGTCTACACATTTAATTAGCACCACATCGATGCTGAGAGAGATTTCTCAACAGTCTCTTTCTTCAACTGACCACGCTTTTGTCCTTAGAAATAAAACGACCTCGTAACAGACAGTGGCTTCCATGTGAACTGATAACACCCACTGTGGTAGTTATTACGCTGGTTTTGGGGTGTGTGTTTTCCTACATGGTGTTTTATTCCTCGAGTCGGGATTTAACCCTTTCACCGCCAATGTCGCATTTTTGCACAATGGTTTAACACCCATGTTATTATTTTAAAAAAAGCATCAAGTCAGGGCCTGTTATCTGAAGACCCTATTTTCTTAATTTTGGAAGGTAAGGATAGGTCTAATGTTATACATGTCACAGAGGAAGTCGCAATATTGCAGATATCTTGTTTTCTCAGCGCCGGTAAGTTTAATGGTATTTTTTGGCTGAAAAATGGCTGGTGGCGAAAAGGTTAACAAGTTCCCAACTAATATTAACAAGCACCAAATACTAACATTCAAAACAAATTATTAGACGCCTGGGAATATTATAAACATTTGACATACGAAATTATTATGATGAATGATTATCAAAAACCTGAGTGCACGATAAACCTTGTACATAATAAATGATATAATCAAGGATGGGACGTTTGAAAGCCAACGGCTATGTTTAGTCCCTATATCCTAACCTAACCTAACCTAACCTATGAAGAACAAATACCCTAAACAGCTATCTGATGCCTCTCTTATCAATATTGTATTTTCCACGACATAACATGATCGAAACCTTACTTTGAAGATTCTGTTGAGGACAAGGGAAAAATAAGGTCCTTTATTTTACTGGCGTTTTAAACGTTGAAGATATTAAGAAGAACAGAACACTGACTTAATCTTCTAAACACTGTTGTACGCGTTAAGACTGAAACACTTTATTTAACAAGGATGAAGATTTTAGGCAATGCCTATTCTTACAATCTGTCCATCTGGAAGAGACGATGGACGCATACAGACTTATTCTCTGAGGCGGACAGAGACAGACAGACTGACACAGACAGAGAAAGACTAGGCAGACATTGAACAGAAATCAAGAAGGTAGAGAGGATTCAAAACGGAAACTAGGATTTGTAGGGTTACGATCGAAATCGAACTCAAACTCTTTTATTTAACCTTCTTCTTCTTCTGCGTTCCCAGGCCATACGGCCATAATGGGTAAAGTATGTATATGTCCGGTTTTCAGTTTTCACCGATCTCCCCGCTGCGTACAGCCAACACATTCCGATTTCGGAGGAGCTCAAATGAGAATTATTTGGAGGACTTTTGGTGGGGGAAAAGGCAGGAGAATGGGCCAGTAAGTCAGAAAGATAGTACCAGGTGATGACAGAATGTGAAGGGAAAGGCAGAGTCAAAGAGAGTGTCAGATTAGGGGAACTTTCAAGCACAGAACTTCCAGAAGGTGGGGGAACTATTTTTACGAAAGACCCTCCGCTTCCCCACGTGGAGAGACTCGTGGAAAGGGCGGGGTCGACCAGCTCCCCGTATGGAGGCACGAGGCATCCATCCACTGCCCCAACTTGACATAAAACCATCAAGGGAATTATTGAAGTATTGACGGTAAGGTTGAGGCAAGATGGGTGCGGAGACACAGAAAGTGGTGGTGGTGGTGGTGGTGGAGTTGACAGTACTAGTGGTCAGTAATGGTCATGTCGCTAACAGTCAGGGGTCGTAGGGGGCTAAGCCCCTGCTTTAGCCAGCGGTGACAGCTTGGCCATTACATTGGCTTCTATTCAGTTCCCCCTTGTCCACCGAGCTTGACCATTCCCTGTGCCACATCGTCTGTCCCTTTGTGCTACTTCTCTTATTAAAGCATGTTGCTCGTTTGTCTGTCTACCCGTACATCTCTCTCTCTCTCTCTCTCTCTCTCTCTCTCTCTCTCTCTCTCTCTCTCTCTCTCTCTCTCTCTCTCTCTCTCTCTCTCGTTTCTTTTATGACTATTCTTCTTCTTTTTTTTATAAAGTTTCTTTAACTTTAGTTGAAAATTGATGTGTGGTGTTTATTTGTTACCTCTCTTGCATGCAGGCCGGTGGCCTTGCAGTAAACCATTTCAGTGTTTAGTGTTCTCCCTCTCCATCCACCTCTCTCTCTCTCTCTCTCTCTCTCTCTCTCTCTCTCTCTCTCTCTCTCTCTCTCTCTCTCTCTGTTATCCTCCTCTCAGGTGCATGTGTTACACTCTCTATCACACACACACACACACACACACACACACACACACACACACACACACACACACACACATACGCGCGCGCGCGCACACACAAACTATTAAACAGCTTGTCACAGTCATGCTCTCACCACCTACCACCATCCCAACACAAAACTTTGTTATAATACACTACACCCCCACCCCATTCACTCATGCCGCTGTGGCTGAACAAAATCACGGTATTATCATTATAATCCTAGGATCAGAGGGCCGTCGCAGAATAATTTAATGTCATCTCGGGTTTCATTCGTTGCTTTTTAGTTAACAGAGAGAGAGAGAGAGAGAGAGAGAGAGAGAGAGAGAGAGAGAGAGAGAGAGAGAGAGAGAGAGAGAGAGAGAGAGAGAGAGAGAGAGGGGGAGAGGAGAGAGAGAGAGAGGGGGGGGGGGGGTAGACAAAGAAAGAGAGAGACACTAAGAGACAGAGATGACAGTCACTCAGAGAAGCGAATATTGGAGTGAGACTTTTATATATGTTTCAATGTGTGTATCATAAACTATTGTTATAAAGAGGCAAAGCCTTCAAGGCTCACTCGCTGTGTTTTGTTGGAGATAGATCTAAATGCATGATATAGATCTAAATGCCAAATCGCTTACTTTCAAATAAACTTCATACCAACATTTTGCTGGACTCATTAGCTTGATGTGATATTTTGAGAGAATCCGTGCAGCGGTTCATGTGATATTGTGATAGACAAAAATTCAAGGTCAAAGGTCAAGGTGATCATGGTCATCGAGGTCGACAGCACTTCGCATTCCATTTGATCTTAAGCTAGTCTACCTGCTTGCCACATTTGGGGACTGTATCTGCCAGGATATGAAAGATATTACCCAAGCAAATAATTGACGATGTTCAAGGTCAAAGGTCAAGGCTAGGTCAAGAGTAAAAGTCACCGTAGATACCATATCACCTTAGGCTAATACACCACCATGCCAAATTTGGGGACTTTAACTGCGAAACTGAAAGATATGGCCAAGACAAAAAATAAACATTAAAGGTCAAAGGTCAAGGCCATTGGTTAATATTAGTTCGCGAATCATCTTTCTTGAAAGCTTGCATAAACATCTATGACGTGTATGCAAAGTTTGAACAATGTACGTCTTGTAGTTCCCAAGAAAAAGCCAACGTTAAAGTTACCACAGACAGACAGACAGACAGACACCCGGAAAACCGAAGAAGCATGATAACATACTCACTTGGTGTCGTTGACACGAGTGAGCCAATTATTACTTTTCTGTGCGTTATTACTCCTGTCTTCTCTATTATCTTTTCCAAATTCTCCTTCTGTTTTTACTACCCCCAAAGTGCAAGCTAATCTTCAACAAGATCAAGTTGGCTGTCGAAAGGGAAGGAGAAGACACATAGCAATATTAGCATTTACCCTTATTTTCTATTGAACATTGATCTCAGCTTGACACGATTTTACAAACTTCTCTACATCACATTACATAGCCTTAACCCATATTTACATCACAAACACTGATTTTATTATTTTTAAGTATGACACTGGCGGGTTTGATGGTGTAATAATTATGTATGTTAAAACTTGCCGAATATGCGGAATCGGCTGCCCGTTCAGTGAAATGGGCAAGAAAAACAACAACACTTTACGGCAGTTACACAGAAACGTAGTCATTGAAAGGCGAAAACATTATGGAGGTGATAAACCTCACCTTTGCCCCAACTGAATATCAACACAGTGTTAACATTATCAAACGTGCAACAACACTCAAAAGTACCAACGATGTTAAAACGACTGACCGTGGTTTTATAACCTTTATTCCAACTCAATAACCAAAGAACGTTTATAACAAGTATCAACAAAATAAAACATTTTATTTATAACAATTTAATATCATCATCACCAAGTTCTAAGCTTCAAGGAAAACTATATAGCTTTACAACAACCCAATAATTTTATATCACCATGTTTTTTAAAGCAACATCATCGTCACTGATGCTAATTCAATTTCTTTTTAAATTGCCAACGATGTAACGACCCAATATAATGACGTCAGTCTGTCATTTCCGACACTGACTTCCAAATAGTTGAGCTGGAATTTGTTTGAAGTGGAGATTTTCTTGCCAACGGTACATCCCCACTCTCTCAGCCCAAAAAAAGGATTTTCCGGGCATCGGTGTAGACGAGTGTCCCTAAAGGCCAACAGTTCTCCAAGGCTGCAGCATTAAAAAACATTGCAAGTTTGAGGGTCATCGTCATACACAAAAGCCTAAGCCGCACAGTGGCTTTCTGTTGCTGTGAAATAATCATTTATTGTGCAGCAGTCATTCTTTATCCTACATTTATTGTGCAGCAGTCATTCTTTATCCTACATTTATTGTGCAGTTGTCATTCTTTATCCTACATGTATTGTGCAGTTGTCATTCTTTATCCTACATTTATTGTGCAGTTGTCATTCTTTATCCTACATTTATTGTGCAGTTGTCATTCTTTATCCTACATTTATTGTGCAGTTGTCATTCTTTATCCTACATTTATTGTGCAGTTGTCATTCTTTATCCTACATTTATTGTGCAGCAGTCATTCTTTATCCTACATTTATTGTGCAGTTGTCATTCTTTATCCTATATTTATTGTGCAGTTGTCATTCTTTATCCTACATTTATTGTGCAGTTGTCATTCTTTATCCTACATGTATTGTGCAGTTGTCATTCTTTATCCTACATTTATTGTGCAGTTGTCATTCTTTATCCTACATTTATTGTGCAGTTGTCATTCTTTATCCTACATTTATTGTGCAGTTGTCATTCTTTATCCTACATTTATTGTGCAGTTGTCATTCTTTAACCTACATGTATTGTGCAGTTGTCATTCTTTATCCTACATTTATTGTGCAGTGTCATTCTTTATCCCACATGCAGTTGTCATTCTTTATCCTACATTTATTGTGCATTTATTGTGCAGTTGTCATTCTTTATCCTACATGTATTGTGCAGTTGTCATTCTTTATCCTACATTTATTGTGCAGTTGTCATTCTTTATCCTACATTTATTGTGCAGTTGTCATTCTTTATCCTACATTTATTGTGCAGTTGTCATTCTTTATCCTACATTTATTGTGCAGTTGTCATTCTTTATCCTACATTTATTGTGCAGTTGTCATTCTTTATCCTACATTTATTGTGCAGTTGTCATTCTTTATCCTACATTTATTGTGCAGTTGTCATTCTTTATCCTACATTTATTGTGCAGTTGTCATTCTTTATCCTACATGTATTGTGCAGTTGTCATTCTTTATCCTACATTTATTGTGCAGTTGTCATTCTTTATCCTACATGTATTGTGCAGTTGTCATTCTTTATCCTACATTTATTGTGCAGTTGTCATTCTTTATCCTACATGTATTGTGCAGTTGTCATTCTTTATCCTACATTTATTGTGCAGTTGTCATTCTTTATCCTACATGTATTGTGCAGTTGTCATTCTTTATCCTACATTTATTGTGCAGTTGTCATTCTTTATCCTACATGTATTGTGCAGTTGTCATTCTTTATCCTACATTTATTGTGCAGTTGTCATTCTTTATCCTACATGTATTGTGCAGTTGTCATTCTTTATCCTACATTTATTGTGCAGTTGTCATTCTTTATCCTACATTTATTGTGCAGTTGTCATTCTTTATCCTACATTTATTGTGCAGTTGTCATTCTTTAACCTACATTACATATTGTGCAGTTGTCATTCTTTATCCTACATTTATTGTGCAGTTGTCATTCTTTATCCTACATGTATTGTGCAGTTGTCATTCTTTATCCTACATTTATTGTGCAGTTGTCATTCTTTATCCTACATTTATTGTGCAGTTGTCATTCTTTATCCTACATTTATTGTGCAGTTGTCATTCTTTATCCTACATTTATTGTGCAGTTGTCATTCTTTATCCTACATGTATTGTGCAGTTGTCATTCTTTATCCTACATTTATTGTGCAGTTGTCATTCTTTATCCTACATTTATTGTGCAGTTGTCATTCTTTATCCTACATTTATTGTGCAGCAGTCATTCTTTATCCTACATTTATTGTGCAGTTGTCATTCTTTATCCTACATTTATTGTGCAGTTGTCATTCTTTATCCTACATGTATTGTGCAGTTGTCATTCTTTATCCTACATTTATTGTGCAGTTGTCATTCTTTATCCTACATTTATTGTGCAGTTGTCATTCTTTATCCTACATTTATTGTGCAGTTGTCATTCTTTATCCTACATTTATTGTGCAGCAGTCATTCTTTATCCTACATGTATTGTGCAGTTGTCATTCTTTATCCTACATGTATTGTGCAGTTGTCATTCTTTATCCTACATTTATTGTGCAGCAGTCATTCTTTACCCCACATGTATTGTGCAGCAGTCATTCTTTACCCCACATTTATTGTGCAGTTGTCACTGTCACTTTATCACTCAAGCTCCGTCTTAAGACCCCCCTGATCATCAGCAAATGCAGTGAGTGGCATTTTGATGCTACTTTAACTTAACAAAATTCCGTCACATGACAGCACTGACCACGAGGAGATAATGTTGACGCACCCTGGCTAAAAGACTCCAGGGATCACCCAACAGTCGAAGCACTTGAACAGTACGGTAAAAATGCATCAGCTAGGGATGAAAACATTACGTGCGTGACCGTTTTTGATTACCCAGCCACGTGAGCAGCCATACTCCGTCTTCGGGAAATAGTACATAATAAATCAGCATTAGAAAAACAATGCAAATATAGACATTTTGAACCTCCAGTCCAACCCTCCCCGTTTGCTTTCAATTATTGGTAAACCGTAGTGCAACTTTAAAATATCGGTACCACGCCACCACCACCCCCCCCCCCCTCCCCCCCCCCCTCCCCCCCCCTTTATATATATATATAGGCCTATTCCTGGACAGCGTTGCAAAAAAGTTAACTAAAGAACCATAAAAAGATCAAACAAGCAAAACAAGTGAGAATATGATGAGGGGAAAAGAGAAGATAAAAGTCGAGACTAAACCGCTCTCTTGTTCTAATCTTAGCTGAGCATTTTATCTTTGCAAATCGAAATAATCGGGAATAGCCGCTACTGCTAGTCTTACTACAACTCAGAAACAGACCAAAACGGGGTTTTTTTAAACAAAAGACAACCAATTAACAAACATAAAAACGTTTAAATAACGCTCAAAATGCACATTAAGCTGCTCTACTCAAATTGCTATCATGTATTTACAACCCGTTGAGACACACAGGTCGGTTTAAAAATGAACTTAAAAATCGCCACTTTTTTTTTATATACTGGCCACGCCCCTTTTTGGATCTTGGCTCGAGGACTAACACTTCAGTATTAACAAAGCCAATTTCATAACTCATTATTATCCATAACAAACAATCAATTTTGATCGAACCAATAGTCATTTACATTACAAACTGTACCTTGACAACAAACATGAAAAAAATGTCTAACTGTTGAATTTTAACATAACCAACTTTATAACATTTAACTCAATAACATCAACAGTCTGCATTTTAACTTTTCAACAATTAAAACCAATTTTTTTAAAAATAATATAGGATAACAAGCATTGCCAATTTTATAACAATTCACCTTCAGACAAATGAGGAAAAAAATAGGCTAAATGTTATGGTTCGCCAAATTGACAAATTTATCGATAGGTGTTCGATAAGAGTTTGGAAACCCTGTCAACTGCTGGGTGCAGTTTCAATACTCAAGCTAGAGGATAGGTAGAGTTTCAAAACTCTCTCGAGGTACTCGACAAAGTTTGTGATCGGAGAATTCTATCGAGCCCGCCACTTTTGTGATTGTCTTCTAACAGAGCATTTCATTGGTAGAAAGTGCTTGCGTCTTCGTGTGAAACGCGCGAAATCAAAAAATGCAGTGTGAAAACTATTACGAGTGCGACTCCCAGTCGCTGCAACAGCTATGGTCGTTGTACTACGTACAACATAACCATGAACGCCGATGCATTTAAATTCGACTACGGTGAGTCTGGTATTAGTACTTCGATCTGTTTAATGTGTTGAAGAAATGTACATCCTGTACTCTGGATTAATAAAGTGATCATTTCTTCATTATAATGATTGCCATGAATTTGCGGGATATATCTACAGTCAGCACATTGTTGCGCTAAAAGCTCCGAGTCATCTGCTAAGGCAAGAAAACTGTTTGCTAACCATGTACCAATCAAAAATCGCGATATAAAAACTGTGGCTTGATAGAATTATTTTGTGGAAACCCTACTTCTCCATTTCATTGAGTTTTAAATCTACTACATATCTGTTCGATGGAGCTGTAAAACTCTATCGAACACATAGGTAGGGTTATAAAACTAAGTCGGACTGTTATCTACAGTTTCCAAACTCTATCGTACACCTTTAGACAAACAAAGTATAACAGCTCAATAATATCCTGTTGACATTAAAACTCAGTAGCATTGACAACTTCAATTGTTAACTCCATAACAATTCAACCAATCGAATTTTGAATGAGTTACTACCAGCGCGCGCGTGCGTGCGTGCGTGCGTGCGTGCGTGCGTGTGTGTGTGTGTGTGTGTGTGTGTGTGTGTGTGTGTGTGTGTGTGTGTGTGTGTGTGTGTGTGTGTGTGTGTGTGTGTGTGTGTGTGTGTGTGTGTGTGTGTGTGTGTGTGTGTGTGTGTGTGTGTGTGTGTGTGTGAGAGAGAGAGAGAGAGAGAGAGAGAGAGAGAGAGAGAGAGAGAGAGAGAGAGAGAGAGAGAGAGAGAGAGAGAGAGAGAGAGAGAGCGAGCGCGCACGCACGTGTGTGTGTGTATATTTGCGTGCGTGCACATGTGTGTATAATTTATGGGTTTGTGTTTATGTGCGTGCGCTTATGTGTGTGTTGGTGTGTGTGCGCTTGTGTGTGTTGTTGGTGTGTGTGTGTGTGTGTGCGTGTGCGTGTGCGTGCGTGTGTGTGTTGTTGTGTGTGTGTGTGTGTGTATGTGTGAGTGTACGTGCGTGCGCGCGCGCGTGCGTGTGCGTGTCTGTGTGTGTGTGTGTGAGAGTTCCACCCACGCTGACCTTGACACTGTCTAAGCATGCACAAAGGCCACAGATCACATGGTGGTTGTGTCCACGCGGCGACACGCCAGCTCTGGCCTCAGCACCTCCAGCTGGTCACCTACCAGGAAGCGGTGGGCAGAGGTCTGCCCAGTGGGCACCAGCGAAGCATGAGTTGACCACAGGTCAGTGTAGGATCCCCCCCTCTTCATCTTGAGGGTCAAGGTGACGGCTGTGCCCGGTACTGTGTCCACCACTAAGGACACCAGGTAGGCGCCGCTGACTTTGATGCTGAGGGCGTGCTCGTTAGCGCGGAGCATGCCACCCTCGTCAAGTTGAATGTAGTGCCAGAGCATGCGTCTCATCCGTTGACTTTGCGGCGCCGGACTATGACTGTAGGGGGGATGTCCCGCCACACCTTTCGTACATATCAGCCTCAATCCCAGGCTGGCTCTGAACGCCAGAGGAGTGCCCCTCCCCGTATGGTCGCCATTGTTGTCGGCAAGGAGCACCCCAGAGAACATGGTGTTGCGTCCATCCAGTCGGACGTAGTTAAAGTTGCGGTATTTCAGCTTGAGTTGAGAGCCGGCCCTCAGGTTGAAAGCCCCGGACAGAGATGAGCTGGCGCGCCTGCCTACCTCCATCCAGGCTGTCATCAGGATTTCGTCGCCGTACATCACGTGCAAGGCAGCGTTATGAATTATATCATCGTCACGAGCCACGCATCTCAGCGCTATCCAGTAGATCCCTGTTTGATTGATGGTGGTTTCAGGGGGCGTGAAAAACTCATGCACTCTCGGGTAAATAAAGTCTGGAAGCTGGTAAGGACCGCCGGGTCGGAAAAGGTGTTTCCCAGGTTGGCGGTGCTGTAGTAAGCCTCGCTAATTCTTGAAATGTAGACTAAGGTCAGAATCGTTTAATTGTTCTCTGTTCCAGTCGGGACACCGACGCCTCCAGTTGGGGTTACGAGTCGTGATGGAATCAAAATGTCTCAGGGGAAGGACGAACACCGGACTGGTGTTGTTGACCTTGCTGACACGGAACAGGTGGCGACGTTCCACCCGGACACGCAGGGAGTCTAACGTTCCGTGGTCAGAATTGGCGGTGACCAGGTACACGCCATCAACAGCTACCATGGTAGATAAGTATGCTCCACAGCCAGAGTTTGTCAGCACGTTAACGGAGCCTGGCTGACAGGAGACGTGGAGGAAGAACAGAGCCAGGAGACAGCTCACCCCAACCAGCACACCAGAGCAATTTAACTCACTGCTCCCCATCTCTCTTGTACTATTGCTGACTTAAATATTCTATGGTTCCAATCTCCTTCTTACAATTACAAAACCACTCCGTAAAAGTTGTCGCTGTTCCGGAATCTGTCTATTTTGTTTTCTAGCCATGCAAAAACAGCTCCAAAGAAATTGGCACAATACTTTGACAATGGAATTCCTCTTGCACGGCAAAGCCAATAATTATTCTGAAGTCGCTAGTCTGTGTCTGGGCCTAACTGCTACAGCCGATGGGATACGTGCACGAATGGAGAAAGGCCACGTACGCCCAAACTGATGCCACGTTCATCAAACCCCTGACGTGTCACTCAGCTTTATCTCTATCGCCTAGTGGCACACATATTAGCATATTAGGCCTCTTGATAAGAGTTCAGTTTTCTTTTTACAGATCGTCACACTTATAAGACAATCTTGCCTTTATCATTTGTTTGTTTTAGAAACATGGGGAAACTATCATTGTGGTTTTTATCACACTTTGATTGGGGACATTTTAGAAAATGGCGTCAGCAACGATTACATTTTGTCAAGCTTTTCGTTGTAAAGGAGACGCTTTCTTCGGTTCTCTTGCAAACCGTTGTACAATTGCCTGAGTTAGGCAGTTTTTGCTATTATTATTATTATTATTATTAGAACATTTAATTACCATGCCTAATCAATTTAATGCCCTAGGCGTTTACAATATAAAAATATATTATACACATATAACACCACATATAATAATATTTAACATATAGCATAAAGAATGGGAAATAAAAATTACACAAACACCCAAAAACGGTCAGACAAACAAACAGACATAGAATTACACACGCACACCACACACCCACACACGCGGACACCCACAAATAATTATATGCGCTCACCAAGCACAGACGTTCACTCTCAGACATTCACACACCAAGTCATGAAGGAAGGGATTAGTAGTTATTTAGGAAACAGATGAGTTTTGAGATGGCGTTTGAATGTGGGCAGAGAGGATGAGTATCTGAGAGTGCTATACACTCGTGTGACTTTATGCACCAATACAGCAGCAGACGAGACATGGGGGTCACGACTGGGAGGTCGGGGGAGAGGGGGGACGGGTGTATTTGAATGAGAGAGAGAGAGAGAGAGAGAGAGAGAGAGAGAGAGAGAGAGAGAGAGAGAGAGAGAGAGAGAGAGAGAGAGAGAGAGAGAGAGAGAGAGAGAGAGAGAGAGAGACAGACACAGAAACAGACACACACACACACACACACACACACACACACACACACACACACACACACACACACACACACACACACACACACACACACACAGATCAACATACCGATGTACTCGTTCCAGACAGCATTGAGCTCCGCGTGGTGCGCCAGGCAGCCCTTCATGGTGTTGAGGCAGTAGTTGTTGCAGGGCTTGGTGCTGGTCAGACCCCGGCACTTGGGGCAGTGGCTCATCTTCACCAGGCCGCGCACGCACGACTCCGTCGGGGGAATCTGCCACCACAACAACAAACACGCAGACCTGTTTACCCTGAAATTGGGCTTCGGGTATTCAAACTCCAAAGTCTATTTTTCACAAAATAGGAGTACTCCAACAAGAAAGTTTCCACAACGGAGCGTAAACATGCATACATGAACTTGTTGAAATACTGCGTCAAAAGTGTCATCCCTCTAAATTTACAACACACTCACACACAGAGCGCACCCGTTTCCTGAATCAGGCAATATACAGTTCTAAATGATATAGTTTCTAAATTAAAAAAACATTTCACCATGTCCCATGTACCATACTTATCATATTTTTTGTCAAATATGTGTACAAAATATAGTGACATCTTATGGGTAAACGGGTCTGAGGTCCTCGCCATTTGATAAATATGTATGTCACCACGTGCAGCATCTCTAGGCACCCCAAGGAACAATTCTGTCCAGTTTCGTTAAGATTCGTTCAGTGGTTTTTCCCCCCGTGGGGATGCCGAGGGAGTCTTTGTATAAATAGTTCCTCCACCTTCTGGAAGTTCTGTGCTTGTAACTTCCTCTAATCTGTCACTCTCTTTGACTCTGCCTTTTCCCTTTGCTTACTGTCATCTACTATCTTTCTGCCTTACCGGTCCATTCTCCTGCTTTTTTTGTTCAAGAAACACTTTTCAAAACGATATCCTCCAGCCGAAGTCGGACTTTTCTTAATTAGGCGCACAACGGAAGCATGACGCATCTGCGCACATAATTGACAGGAAACTGTCTGAGCGATCGAAGAAGAAGAAGAAGAAGTTTAGTGACTTAGGCGCTATGAAGTGAACACATTTCGGTCCCATACGGACAGACACACGAATGGACACAGAAACGCACAGCCCTCGTTCCCATTCCAATAAATTTATTCTAGTCCCGTTCTGTTAGAACTGGGACTACAAAAACAACCACAATTAGACCACGGAATTTCGGTGGTGATTCTGTGCAGAGGTTCACAACGTGTGGCGCAGACTGATACAAAAATATGTGGCGCAGACTGATCTAAAAAACAAATGTGGCGCAGATTGATAAAAAATATATATATATATGTGGCGCAGACTAATTTTATAAAAAAAACTGATATAAAATAAGAAATATGTGGCGCAGACTGAAGAAATATGTGGCGCAGACTGATATAAAATAAGAAATATGTGGCACAGACTGATATAAAATAAGAAATATGTGGCACAGACTGATATAAAATAAGAAATAAAATATGTGGCGCAGACTGATATAAAATAAGAAATATGTGGCACAGACTGATATATGTGGCACAGACTGATATAAAATAAGAAATATGTGGCACAGACTGATATAAAATAAGAAATATGTGGCACAGACTGATATAAAATAAGAAATATGTGGCACAGACTGATATAAAATAAGAAATATGTGGCGCAGACTGATATAAAATAAGAAATATGTGGCACAGACTGATATAAAATAAGAAATATGTATGTGGCGATATAAAATAAATATGTCGCGCAGACTGAATAAGAAAAATATAATATTTAGGGCGCTTAATCTTAACAAAAGCTCTAAGCGCTTACAATCATGATAAAAACAATAATAACAGAATGAAACAGACTGATATAAAATAAGAAATATGAAGACTATGTGGCGCAGACTGATATAAAATAAGAAATATGTGTGATATAAAATAAGAAATATGTGGCACAGACTGATATAAAATAAGAAATATGTGGCACAGACTGATATAAAATAAGAAATATGTGGCACAGACTGATATAAAATAAGAAAAAT
>CM065681.1:86773554-86781054 GCA_017654935.2 Phymorhynchus buccinoides
TCGCATTCTTTTTGGTCGAGAGTGGGGATGTACCCTGGGCAAGGCATCTCCGCTGTAAACACAAATTCTAGCCCAGCCCGCCAGAAATAGCATAGATCTGCCCCCACTGCAATCTGGCAGTCATGGTCGGAAACGACTGACTGGCAGGCATAGCTTGAGTTCTAGTAATAGGCTACAGTACAGGCTGGAACCCGGGTAATGATCCTGTCATTCAAACTCCTCTCTAACGCAACATGGGAGGGGGGGGGGGGAGAGACGAGAGGGGGGGGGGGGGGGGAGGGCTGAGGGTAATCGCACACAGGAGAAAATGGAAAGGGGCGCGCAGGGGGAGGGAGAAAGGGAAAAGGTAAGATTAGGAAGCGTGAAAGACGTTTGTACCAAAGGTGGGAGAGGGAAAGGGGGGGGGGGGGTGCGTGCGTGCGTGCGTGCGTGTGTGTGTGTGTCAAGTCAAGTCAAAATTATTTGTATTGACTTAAAGGAGTAAGCTACAAGTTGGGTTTTTTAAAGTGTGTGTGTGTGTGTGTGTGTGCGTGTGTGCGTGTGTGTGTGTGTGTGTGTGTGTGTGTGTGTGTGTGTGTGTGTGTGTGTGTGTGTGTGTGTGTGTGTGTTTGTGTTTGTGTGTGTTATGTGTATGTGTTGTGTGTGTGTGTGTGTGTGTGTGTGTGTGTGTGTGTGTGTGTGTGTGTGTGTGTGTGTGTGTGTGTGTGTGTGTGCCTGCGTGTGTGTGCGCGCGCTCGTGTGTGCGTTAGTGTGTGTGTCCTCCGCCTAGTGTGTGTGTGTGTGTGTGTGTGTGTGTGTGTGTGTGTGTGTGTGTGTGTGTGTGTGTGTGTGTGTGTGTGTGTGTGTGTGTGTGTGTGTGTGTGTGTGTGCCTGCGTGCGTGTGCGCGCGCTCGTGTGTGCGTTAGTGTGTGTGTCCTCCGCCTAGGAAGGAGGAGGGACGGGGATGATGTGGAGAGAGGCCTAGGGAAAGGGAGTGTGTATTTACATTTCAGTGAGAGAGGGAGGGAGAGCCCGGACGTTTAAAAATTACAAATTTATGTGGCGGTACCATAGCCGATGAGGTTTATCCGAGGCGTGGTTGCCGCTACACATATCTATATTGTTAAAAACTCGGGTCTTTACTGGTGTTGCACTGCCTCCGGGCATTGCAGCCAGTATTGTTCCCACCATCTTTGTATTTACAAATGTCCCATATGTGTCTATGACCGAGAGGACGTAAAACACATTTTTTCATTCAGGGAGAGCCCGGACTCGGCCAAAATATGTTTCAGTGCTTTTTAGAGTCCGCGGTTGTTTTTGTTTGTAATTTTGATTGATCTAGGGACCCTCATTTCTCCTAACTTGTTACATTTTTATAAAGACATTTGATGTAAAATCTAAAAGTCCTTTTTAATTCTGTATAAATAGTTTTCCACTTTAAGTGGAAATCTTTTAAAGGAGATATTTTTGACGAATAAAAGAAAAAACGTGTAAATATTTTTCTCGTTAGACCTTAATTTGAATTTTAAACTTCTATTAAACTTGTTCTTTTAAAAGTAAAGTGGTCCTGAAATTTTTATCATTTGCTCTTGCCAGGAGAGGTACAGCTAGAAGTTGTATTTTAATCAGACATTTTATATCAAAAGTAACATTTTATAATATAGAGTAGTCTCGTTGATTCAACTCTGCATCCACCCAGTATTTCATTTTCATTATTTTTTGTTCTTTTTCGTACATTTGTTTTCCACGTTTAATTCCGCCAATATTGCTGTGTACATTTTCTAACTGAGCACGCTATAAGCTTCGCTTGTTGTTGCTTCAGTCTGTTGTGTTTTATGTCTATTTGAATGTAATTGAATAATAAATCGTTTAAACCAGTAGTCTCGTACGAGCCATGGCTCCTAAAAATTAAACTTGACATATTCAAGATAAAACATTTGTAAAAAGAAAAAAAAAATCTAAAGCAGATAAAAACCTTTTTTTCTCTATGTCCCTCTCCCCCTCTCCCAATATCTAAAAGTAAAAAGTAATGTCCCATATGGCTTTGGCCGGGAGGACGTAAAGCGTTATTATTAGGGAGGGAGAGAGATAGAGAAAGAGACAGAAAGAGAGATATAATAATAATAATAATAATAATAATAATAATAATAATAATAAATAACATTTATAGAGCGCCCTTTCTCTCTTGAGCTCACGGCGCTTCACAATTGTTTAAATAAATACATAAATCATAAATAAGCTACTACAATATCAACTATCACAAACATTCACACAGCCACAACACGCACGCACGCACACGCCCACACCCACACACGCGCGCACACCCACCCACCCACAATGTGGGGGACATCATTTTAAGGCAGGAAACAGGACAGGGAAGAAATCAGAGGTATTGCCGGAAGAGGTGAGTTTTAAGAGCGGTTTTGAAAGACTGGATAGAGAGAGTTGACAACAACCATATTGTAACTGCATACCAATTAAACTGTCAATCGTTTTCTGTCACGTGATGCACGTGCATACGTGTCGTGTGTAATCGATATGACTAAGTGGTGGTATCACGTGACAGTGCCGTCACTTGTTTGGCAACAGGATTACCAGTCAACACGGTTGACAAGTCATTTTAGCATGCATATACTGGCTGTGCCTTTTTGACTCATGCGATGCTGATTAACTGAACGACATTTTTCATATTATTTCCATAACTTAAACTGGATCTAATGATCAACCAAACTTGAAACTGTGTGCACATGATATCGTGCTTGCGCGCGCGCACAGTCACACACACACACACACACACACACACACACACTCCAATTCACCATTAACTCTCCAGAACTACCTATTTAACTCACTCTCACTCTCTCTCTCTCTCTCTCTCTCTCTCTCTCTCTCTCCCTCTCCTCCTCAAGGATACACTAATTACCTAACACCCCCATGATACACTAATTACACTAACACCCCCATGACACGCACACGCACGCACGCAGACGCACACACACACACACACAAACAAACACACAAAAACCTCACCTCCAGAATATTCAAGATGACGTCCCTGCCGATGGCCAGACCCTGCACGAAAGTCCTGGCAGCGATGAAGGCCCGCTTCACCTGCAGGGACAGCTTCCCGGGCACATCCCCGAAAGGCTTCAGGTCGTTCATGCGCTCCGTCACGCAGCTGAGGTACTCGTCGTCGAACTCGTACTGCCCGTTGAGCAACTCGAACATCTTCTGCAGGAGTCGGCTGAAGAAGCCGTCCATGACGTCCTCCAGGTCCCGGTCCTTGCCCTTGTAGTAGGCCCGCAGGTCCGTGAAGAGGTCCGCGAAGATGCCCGCGTTCTGCTGGTAGAGCAGCCCGTAGGTCTTCACGAACATCTCGTGCATGTCCCGCTTGGCGTTGTCCAGCAGCTCCGTGAAGAACTCTGGAACAGCGAAACAGAGGGAACGAGGATTATAGCTTGATTGAGGTGTCGTGTTTATGTATCTTAGTCCGGGGGCTCAGTGAAGAACTCTGGAAGAACACAGAGAACAACACAAAAAAGGTTGAGGGACCCCCCACACACACACGGCTCGAGGGACGCCCCTCCCCTCCACCCACCCCCCCGGGACGCCCCCCCCTCCTCCTCCCCCTCCCACTACCCCATCCTTGAGGACCATCAAAATAAATGTTGTGCTTATTCAGTTCATCCTCATTAACCCTTTCGCCGCCAGCCATTTTTTAGCCAAACTTTTCCATTAAACTTACATGGATAGAGAAAAGATGTTTGTCTAAAATATTGCGTATTCTTCTGTGATATATTTGAAATAAGGTGTTCAATTACTGTGGTGCAAAAATGCGACATTGGCGGTGAAAGTGTTAAACATTTCAAGTTCAAGTTCATTTCAAGTTCTTTTCAAGTTCAAGTTCTCTCTCTCTCTCTTCCAGACAGACAAGACAGACAGACAGACAGGCAGACAGACAGACAGACAGACAGACAGATAGACAGATACACACACACACATACACACACACACAGAGTCAAAGAATCAATCCACAGCTAAACGGGCTAAGCTATGACTCTCGGGGGGACACTCAAGCCATTCACAGGTCACCGGTTTATTACTGCCTCCATAATGTTATCGCTGCGCACATGTGGCTTACAAATTATTACAGAGAGGCAAAGAACAAAAAATAGAGTGAGACTGGCAGCAAAGAACGGGCGGGAGGGAGGGATTTTTTAAATTTATTTTTAGTAACGAAAGGCGAATGTGTCAAGCAGACGTCTTAGGAAGATGTTGAAGATGATGGTTTGGTTTAAACGAATTTTATTAATAATCAACATAGCAGCAACATAAACAAATGCAAATGAGCACAACAAGCTTAAAGTTTATACAAGGCGCTCAAACACAGATATGATACGCAATATTGACTGCAAAGCGTAATGACACTGATGATGGTTTTGATGATGATGATGATGATGATGATGAAGAAGATGTTAAAGATGGTTTTGATGATGATGAAGATGTTGAAGATGATGGTTTTGATGATGATGATGATGATGATGATGATGATGATGACGGTGGTGGTGATGATGATGATGGGTAAAAAACCTAAAGAGGATAAGAAACAAAGAAAACAGAGACAGAGAGACAATCCATTTATCATTCCTTACCCCCACCTTCATCTATATTCATCCGAACCCCATCTCTCTCTCTCTCTCTCTCTCTCTCTCTCTCTCTCTCTCTCTCTCTCTCTCTCTCTCTCTCTCTCTCAAAACCCCCTGGTAGCATCAATCTATTTATCATTCTTTACCCCACCTTCATCTATATTCATCCATACACCCCTCTCTCTCTCTCCATCTCTCTCTATTTCTCTCTCTCCCTCTCCCTCACTCTCTCACACTCTCTCTCTCAAAAAAGAAAGATTAGATGGTAGCATAACGTGTTATCAGAGCGGAACATCGTGACAGACATAACAACGAGTGACAAACGGCCCGCCAGCAACGATGAGACCACGACAACTGTTAGCAGCTAACAGCACAGACAGATTTACCCTCCCATACTACCTCTTTCTCTCAGAAATCTGTCTGTCTGTCTGTCTCTCTCTCTCTCTCTGGCTCTCTCTCCCTCTGTCTGTTCTCTCTGTATGTCTATCTCTCTGTCTGTCTCTCTCTCTCTCTCTCTCTCTCTCTCTCTCTCTCTCTCTCTCTCTCTCTCTCTCTCTCTCTCTCTCTCTCTCTCTCTCAGAAATGTCCCTCTCACTCTCTCAGAAATGTCCCTCTCAGTCTTTCTCTCTCTCACACACAAATAACTCTCTCTCTCTCTCTCTCTCTCTCTCTCTCTCTCTCTCTCTCTCTCTCTCTCTCTCTCCTCTCTCTCAGAAATGTCCCTCTCACTCTCTCAGAAATGTCCCTCTCAGTCTTTCTCTCTCTCACACACAAAAATAACTCTCTCTCTCTCTCTCTCTCTCTCTCTCTCTCTCTCTCTCTCTCTCTCTCTCTCTCTCTCTCTCTCTCTCTCTCTCTCTTCTTTCCATCTGAACTCCACAAGCTATGAGACCCACAGTACACTAACAGATCTGTTCTTGATCTGCATTAGGGGGGGGAGGGGGCGACTTTAAAAAGACAACAGGGGCACAGACAGTTGTGTCTGTCCATCTACCTGTCGGCCGAAGGAATGCCGACGAGAGGCAACCCGTCCGAAGGAGACGCTGCACCGCACGTAGGAGTAGATGGGGGATTTTTATCAGCGGGTGATTATTGCCTCTTTCGGCTCTAGTCTTCCTGAGTTATTGAGGGTCGGAGTTTGGCTGTGTGTCTGTCTGTCTGTATGTTGTTGTTGTCGTACCCTGGCTAAGTGACTCCAGGGATCATCTCTACAGTCTGTATAATGTTCGTCTCAGTGCCTGTCTCCCAGGCACTGTCTCTCTTATCATAGACACACACGCATACACATATGCAGCATGTATGAAGGGACGCACACTCACGCACGCAGTCGCACGCGCGAGCACATTCTCTCGAGAGAGAGAGAGAGAGAGAGAGAGAGAGAGAGAGAGAGAGAGAGAGAGAGAGAGAGAGAGAGAGAGAGAGAGAGAGAGAGAGAGCGAGAGAGAGAGAGAGAGAGAGAGAGGGGGGTCCACGGAGAAAGGAAAGACATGTGTTCCATCAACGCCTGTAAATTTGTTACCACATACCGAACAAATAGCAAAAAAGAACACACACACACACACACACACACACACACACACACACACACACACACACACACACACACACACACACACACTATAATGATGGAGACCCACAAAAAGGCACATATATATTACGGTACTGCTAACTGCATTGTTCAATTGAACGTGGGATTTGATCTGCTCTCGTCTCACTGAACGCCAGTAACCAAAGAAAACATTATTATTTGCGAGCACTGATAATATTATACACTGGCAGCGAGCCCGAAGCTTCTATAGTTGCCTGTGTGTGTGTGTGTGTGTGTGTGTGTGTGTGTGGTGTGTGTGTGTGTGTGTGTGTGTGTGTGTGTGTGTGTGTGTGTGGTGTGGTGTGGTTGTGGTGTGGTGTGGTGTGGTGTGGTGTGTGTGTGTGTGTGTGTGTGTGTGTGTCTGTATGTGTGCGTGTGTGTCTGTCTGTCTGTCTCTCTCTCTCTCTCTCTCTCTCTCTCTCTCTCTCTCTCTCTCTCTCTCTCTCTCTCTCTCTCTCTCTCTCTCAGAGCTCTCTCTCTCTCTCTCTCTCTCTCTCTCTCTCTCTCTCTATAGCTCTCTCTCTCTCTCACACACACACACACACACACACACAGACACACACACACACACACACACACACACACACACACACACACACACACACACACACACACACACACTATCAGTCCGAGAGAGACAGTGACAATCACACAACGACAGAGGCAGTGAAACAGACACAGAGTCAGACCGACCCAGAGCAAAAGCGGAACAGCGTCACAGTAACCCAAGAGAGTGATCGCCCCTAATCAAAACATGGCAGCGGGTTATCGACCATCAGTCTGAGCCTTGCATGTCCAATCTCCAATGGCGAATGAAGAAACAAGGAGCTAGCATATAACAATTATACTATGGCAGCAACATTCCATGCTGCCCAAGGTAGCAATCCATCTACTAATCAACACGAAATAATGACCATACCGGTTTGGCCTCAACGCAATAACCTCAAGATGAATTTGGTAGTCTAAAACACATTTATTATTACTGGAATCTTCAGCTCAGGGTCAAAAAAAAAAAGAAGAAAAAAAGCAATATTACTTCGAACTTGGCCTCGATATCCTAACTACCGATCCGCATGGAAAATGGGGTTCAAGGGACTGAACAAACAAGAAAGCAACAAACAGTGCAACAGTGCAATTATCATTGATCAAATAATGAACTGTATCTGAATCTATTTGAATGTAAACCCTTGATTTTGTTTCTGCATCACGTTTTTCTCTTTTTTTAATTTACGTGGTAAGCTTGAACGCGGTGAAAGCCCTGACATGGCCTTAGTTGTCGACGGGGCT
>CM065681.1:86786054-86788554 GCA_017654935.2 Phymorhynchus buccinoides
AGTAGTAGAGAGTCAGAGCAAGTAGTAGAGAGTCAGAGCAAGTAGTAGAGAGTCAGAGCAAGTAGTAGAGAGTCAGAGCAAGTAGTAGAGTCAGAGCAAGTAGTAGAGAGTTAGAGCAAGTAGTAGAGAGTCAGAGCAAGTAGTAGAGAGTCAGAGCAAGTAGTAGAGTCAGAGCAAGTAGTAGAGAGTCAGAGCAAGTAGTAGAGAGTCAGAGCAAGTAGTAGAGAGTTAGCAGGAAGGGGGATAACCTAGTCAGGGGCCATTCCTCTTCCATAATACACTGCTAGTAGCCTGTAAGCTAATCATTACTGAATCAATGGCGGCAACATTACCCGACTAACGAGGTGGGAACATCATTTTTCTCCCTCTTCCACTTACTCTAGTTCCAGGCGTGGTACTATAGGGGGGGGGGGGGGGGGGGGGGGGGGGGGGGGGGGGGGGGGGGGTCCTCTCTGAAAATATTTTGGGGGATCAAAATAATATGTTGTCTCTTGGTGTGGTCAAAAGGTAAAACAAAATTGTTTTTTAAAGCCCTTAATGGTGGTCAGGGTGCAGTTCCTCCTGAAGATGAATATAATAAAACAGTTAAAATTAGGGGAAAGAGCATCTCCTAGAGCTTAACACACACACACCTCAAAATGTGTTTGAGAGAGAGAGAGAGAGAGAGAGAGAGAGAGAGAGAGAGAGAGAGAGAGAGAGAGAGAGAGAGAGAGAGAGAGAGAGGGGGGGGGGGGGGGGGGGGGGGCTCCCATCCAATACAAGGAAAAGTAAATAACCAGTCAGCAGAACTGCCTGTTTGCACATAGCAAAGCACCACAGTCAAACACCATGCATTGACAGCCAAGGACAACCAATAGTTCCTCCTCTCTTTAACATGTACCCCCCCCCCCCCCCTTACACATCACACACACGCACACGCTCGTGCCTTCTTGCACACGCGCGTAGAGAGAGAGAGAGAGAGAGAGAGAGAGAGAGAGAGAGAGAGAGATAGAGAGAGAGAGAGAGAGAGAGAGAGAGAGAGAGAGAGAGAGAGAGGAGAGAGAGAGAGAGAGAGAGAGAGAGCGCAGGACGGAAACACAGATACGGGGGAGAGGGGGTGCGCCGAGAGAGAAAGCTATACACAGAGGGAGAGGGACGGCAGACGGACAGGGGAGGGAGAGGGACGGCAGACGGACAGGGGAGGGAGAGGGACGGCAGACGGACAGGGGATGGAGAGGGACGGCAGACGGACAGGGGATGGAGAGGGACGGCAGACGGACAGGGGAGGGAGAGGGACGGCAGACGGACAGGGGAGGGAGAGGGACGGCAGACGGACAGGGGAGGGAGAGGGACGACAGACGGACAGGGGAGGGAGAGGGACGGCAGACGGACAGGGGGTGGAGAGGGACGGCAGACGGACAGGGGATGGAGAGGGACGGCAGACGGACAGGGGAGGGGAGAGGGACGGCAGACGGACAGGGGATGGAGAGGGACGGCAGACGGACAGGGGGTGGAGAGGGACGGCAGACGGACAGGGGAGGGAGAGGGACGGCAGACGGACAGGGGAGGGAGAGGGACGGCAGACGGACAGGGGAGGGAGAGGGATGGCAGACGGACAGGGGATGGAGAGGGACGGCAGACGGACAGGGGATGGAGAGGGACGGCAGACGGACAGGGGATGGAGAGGGATGGCAGACG
Organism: Phymorhynchus buccinoides; assembly: GCA_017654935.2. NCBI lineage: Eukaryota > Metazoa > Mollusca > Gastropoda > Neogastropoda > Raphitomidae > Phymorhynchus > Phymorhynchus buccinoides. The sequence continues at coordinate 86,787,732 of CM065681.1, forward strand.
GACAGGGGATGGAGAGGGACGGCAGACGGACAGGGGATGGAGAGGGACGGCAGACGGACAGACAGCAAAACATGTCTCCCCACCCTCCCAGTAACCTAACTCTAACATCACTGGCTCAGGTATGATTTGGTGTAGGGAGGGGAGACAGAGAGAGATCGAGAGAGCATTAATCAATCAATACCAACATATTGATTTGCGCGGTGAAATGGAATAGGGTGTGGGGTGGCGGAGGGGGTGTGGGGGTTCAGCATCAGCAACAAGCTATAAAGCTTAGTGACCTTCTGTTCCTGTCTTTGCAGCCACATTGCTGCTAATGCACTTGCTAGCCACTCGGGGGCGCCCAAAGCGTGTTTACATTTGCCTCGTTCACTTGCTGAAATGGATCGCTTGGATTGCTCAAAAATTCTCTAAGGCCTCAGATAAATTTTGGATTGCTTGGCTGGCTGGCTGGCTAGCTGGCTGGTTGGTTGAAAATGAAAATGTTTGTGTTATGCCAGCATAGCTAACCCCTCTCTCTCTCTCTCTCTCTCTCTCTGATTATCTCTACCTACCAGTGTGTGTGTATACGCGCGCGCGCGTGTGTATCATATGAAAGCGCGCGCGTGCGAGTGTGTGCATACGTGCGTGAACCACTGCATGAGCGTGTGCGTGCGTTCGTTATTCAAAGACCTTGCAGCCCAGCCCTTTCCAGCACCTTGTTCCTGTCGCCTTCATTTGCATTTAAACGACACTGGACAAAGGAGAGGTAGCAGAAGCATAGACATTCTGTCCACACAAAAAGGAAACGCATACACACTTTGTAGAAGAACATTTACTTCAGATT